>WAAB01013123.1:10427-24804 GCA_013389865.1 Piaya cayana
TTCACCAAAGATGCCTGTCCTTTCTTCCAAAGCTCATAGACATTTTTCTACTTTTTGATATCTCCCAAGATCTTCCTGCTCAACCAAGCTGTTTTTTCCCCCGCAGACTCTTTTTCTGGAACATGGGAACATGACTTCTTAGCATCCCTGCCTGGCCCAGGTCTTCTTAAAGGTGAGAAGACAGCCCTCCATGAAAGTCTAACCCTGGGTGATCCCAGGCTCCTTGTCCAGGCCCCAGCATGTTCCCAGCAGCCTGGAGGAGACAGAAGAGGTAACTGGAGTAGCGAGTGAGAGCAACACTGTGAGCAAAAATGTTGCCTGGCCCTTTTTGCACCCAAACCTTAGGGAGGAAGGTATCCAGGAGCCCTGATCTCTATTTCTGGTTAGCAGAGAGTAGCACCTGACTTGCTTTGTTATTCATTGGTCATAACTACCTACTGCAAGCACTTGTTCTACCTGCCTGCTGTAAGGTGCTGCAGATGCTTCAAGGGGGCACTGTGAGTTATAAATCTGTGCCTCAGCTTATAAAATTCAGATGAACTTTCCTGATGTTCTTGCAGCTATTGCAACATGAAACTATCAAATAATAGTAGTAACAGTACTCTGCTCTATCACAGGAAACAGAGTAATGTTCAGACTCTTGCCTAAAAATACAAGGACTAGATCATGAACTAAAAGCTGTTCTGGCACAGGGTGGCCTGGAGTCATTCTAGTCTCCTACAAGGTACAGCTGGAGGTCAGGTCTTAACTGGTTGGTTTATGTGAGGAGCACAGAAGTCTTCTCTTTCCATCCAGGACTGCTTGTATTAAATAATGTATTTTAAAATCTTCCTTAGGTTTATCCCTTTGCAGAAAGATATGGGCAGGAATCCATCTTTGCCACTGTTTTTACTAGCCTCTAGCGTTCAGGGTTCATTGTCTGAGCTTACCTCTTTCCAAATTAGTGCTCTACTTAGTTTCAACCTTAAAGTATATCTCTAAACGGGATATCCTCTATCTTTGCCTCTCTAATTTATCATAATTCCCCCAAGGGACTTTGCTGTTAACATTTCAGAGCTGACATTAGTGTGGCTGACCTGCACTGCCTGCCTGGGTGAACCAACAGAGCAGGATCACTTTTGCCTTTGCCTGGGTTTCACTTCATCTCTCCACACTGACAGATACAAAAGTCTGCCTGACTGTACCTGATGATAAGTGTGTAAAAGGGAAGGGCCAGGGCATGGGCATGGGCAGAACTGGGTTTTCCTGGTCCCCCTCTATCAGTATATTAAGGTTATACTTCATGGGGGCACATGTTCAACACACAAGCTTTGATATACTGTACTAGCAAAATTAAGGACTGCTTTTATTCGCACACAGATTTCATGGGGTCAGACTAGCATGAGTACTTTTGCACTGTGCTACTTTTGGTGTAATGAGTTCTGCCTGTCCCTACCTGCAGTGGCTCCATCATTTCCTTGCCAGGGCTATGAAACCACATGCTCCCAGCTGGGCCAACAGACTTGGTCCCTTAACCCAGTGGTGTCAGCCCAGGGACCCTGATTTTCCTCAGGTGGTCGAGGTAGAGTCTATACAATTGGCCAAACTTTGTAAACAGGCCCAAGGCAACAAAACATCATCCAGCTTCAGCATTGCAGTTAACAAATTGTACTGGTTAGAGCTCTTCTGTGGGTTCGGACAAGACTTCCCAACTGCATCATGCCACTAGGAGTTGGGATGGATGGAAGATGGGATGTGATGGGATGTGATCTCCTGAGGGACAAAGGTATGTATCCTTTACACTCCTCTACCCTGGGATTTCTATGCTTTTCTGCTGAGGAAGCCTGTGTGGTGCCTGCTACTTGCACCCACTGGGTGGAGCAGCTCACTGCTTATTGCCTTCTGGCTGCTTCCCTGTCCAGAAAGATTCGGATTAAAAAAAAAAAAAATCACAGTGAAAAAAAGAGACGGGCAAGGGACAAGGCAAAACTGAACGAAGACACAAAGACCTGCTTCTGGCCAGCTAGGGACAAAGCTGAATTTTACCAGAAAAAAAAAGGCTAGCAAGTGTCTATTTATGAAAACAAAGTGAGGGAAAACAGTCTCTGTGAAGAGCTATTGCTTAATCAGAAGCGAAGGGGCCACTTTTGGGACCCAAAGCCCCTAAAAATCTTTCAAAAAAAGCAAGCAAACATAATACCCTGTGACAGCAGTAACTTAGTACTGTAGCATTAAGGCAAAGCATCAGTCAGGAAGGGCCCCATGGCTATGAAAATCAGTAGAGATAGTTTATTCCTAATAATTTTCTGTTAAATTTGCCTATCAAGGCAATTATTTGTGTGTGCATGCGCATTTTTTACTTTAGTAACAGATTAAAAAGTAAACAAATCAAGGAAAACCAAAGCATTTTGACAGGAAATAGTTTAAAAATCTGAACATAGGGGGTTTGCTTCATTAATTTGCTTGATAACCCCCTAATTCCTCTACTTATTCTCCAGAATAAGAGCAAGAAGATTACAGGCAAAAGATTCTCAGGCAAAAGATTACAGGCAATTTTCAAAATTGTTGACTATCTGAAAAAAAACTTGAATAATTTTTCTTCATCTTTGTTGTGGTTACTACAAATGGATGAACAAGTTCAAAATGTATTTGTTCTTCCACAGTAGGGGAAGGAAGACACTCCCACATGCATCCTGTCACAGACAGCAGCATTTAAAGGATGCTCAGGAAGTTTTCATGGTCTCTGTTTTCTTTTCCCCCTGAAGCTGTTCCAAGCATCTAGAGAAGAAACCAACAGGAGTGAATGATGCTGCAGTCACCAACACCTCCATCCCATGGGGAAGGTATACAGAAAAGAAACACAAAAGCATGACTCAGAATCCTCAGAGGTAGCTGATTACTGCACGATCAGTGGTAAGGGAGTTCATCTTCACTGTTGATAAAGAAATTATATCCCTTATTCCTTTCTTTGTCTGGATAGCAACTACTTATCTCATATGTATATATCTATTGGACCAGTCATTTCTTCTTTCAAACCTTTATACTGAAGCAGACCTAGCCATAGGAGAGACAGCAGCCCCATGGCAGGGAAACCTGTTCTATTTTACTCTGGTAAATGGAAGTGAGGGTCCCCTGAACCCACACCTTGCCTATATATTACTACTCTGTTTTGCTGAGAGATGCCTGTACCTCCTGTAGGGACCTGCAGTAGATGTCTGTGAGAGAAACAGCCTGACACAATGAGTTCCTTTCTGTGACTGTTGACATAAAAAATGCATCAAGCTCAGCCCCAATGATATGGGTTTTCTCTTTGAGGGCTAGGTCACGTTTCTCTGTCTCGGGCCAGAAGAAAAGGCAAAACTCTTCCTATGGGAGCTCATGAAATTGTCTCAGCTGAAAAATACCTTCATGTTTCATTTTCTCTGAGGTGCTGTGATTCTTCATTAACACCAGTGCACATTCTGGGCCCAAAGCAACAGCTGTCTCACTGTTATTCCCTCAAACTGACAATAGGACAACAGGTAACAAGAGGACAGAGGGAACTCGAGCATACTTTAGAATCAAGAGGGCTGCTGCTGGATTCTTCTGGTCTAGTGGTGGAAAAAGCAGAGAGTAATTTTCTTTTTGTTCACTTTTTGTTTTGTTGTTTGGTTCGTTTTGTTTTTTGCAGTGCCTGTGCAATCTAGAGAGCTGTCAGTTGCTCTCTCAGTCAAACTTCCAACCTCCAAAATGGCCTAACCTCTTCTCTACCCCTTTTATGCTGTAGGAAGTTCTAGTAATGTGAGGGAATCCAAGCCAGCCACAGCTTTGAGCTAAGCCATCTCTGAACGGTGAAAAAGCTGAAAGCATTTCTTTAGCCAATGGGGAGACCAAGGCAAAGATCTGTTCTGCACTTCAAAAAAATATTTGGTGTAACTTAGTTTCATATTTTTTGTAGTGTGACACATATGACTTACGGTGCTAGAGGAGGGAAGCAGGAGGTAGGCATAACTGACGAGTTACCTTTATTCGAGTGAATGAATATTGTGAAGGGACTTCTCCTAGCAGTAGGACGGCAGACCCATGGGTAGTCAACTTTTAGTAAACTGTAGCTGAAGGAGGCAGAATGTGCTGAAGCCAAAGGAAATGGCATTGTCAGGGTGCTGTACAAGAGCTCGTCCACTCAGAACAGAGAGGGAGATGGGATTCTGGGTGCTGGTGAGTAGAAAGGCAAACAGGAAAGGTAGTTCTGGGTCAAGCTTCCTTTATAGATCCAGGGCAGCCAATATACCCTGTGCAGGGTAAGCAGAGCTTCTCCACATGACACTGAATATCTTCTGGCAGTTAAGAAATACATTTTTATTGCCACAGAATGCCTCTGTATCAACACTTTTATCACTTGTTCAAGAAATTTGGTTTCTCATTGAATTCTCCTTGAAATGTCTGATGCAGGCGAGGGAGGACAGCTTGTTAAAATTCTATTGCTGTTAAATTTCTTTCAGTGGATCCTTCCCTGAAGAGTTTCTAATAAGACTGACCTTCATTAGCTAATTAGGCTCATTGAAATGACACAATCGCATTCAGTGTATTTTAGTTTCTGTGAGCATTCCAGATTAAGTTCTTATCATTAGGCAGGTTAGAAGGGAACTTGTAACCATGTGCGGAGGTCAGCAGTGCAGAGTCTATCTCACCTCCCTGCCCTAGCCATTGAAATTGGCAGGGGAGCTGTGCCACATGCTACCAAATAACAGTTTTTACTACACTGTCATAGTATTGACTTAATTCTGCACCTATTTTTAGCAAGCTGCATGCTTCTGTATGTGAAAAGCAGTCGCGATATACCAGAGACCAACACAGAGTTTGCAAATAAATTCAGAATTATCAGTGTGGTACAGCAAAACCATCCTTTTACAAGAGCAGTCCAGTACATTCACTTGTGTTGTATGGTCCTGCTTGAGCAATTAATGAAAAAAGTCTGAAAGTTTAACAAATATTAGAGTCTCTTTTAGTTTTTATCAGTCTGGTTGTGCTGTGGGCAGGCCTCAGGTTGGTCAGGGTTGGACCCCACTGCCAATCTTTGATAGCTCTTCCAGAAGTTTCCTTCCTGATTTCATACATCTTTCCTCATATCTGGAGAAGAAAATGGTACATGTAGCGGAGCAGCATATAGTACTAGCAGACTGGGAAAGTAGTATAACCACAAGATGACCTCAGCTGTCTCTACCCAATTCCTGCATCACCCTCTTCCAGTATGGGAGTGTTGGTTGTGTAACTACTGTGCCATATGTCTTTATAGGGGGCAAAAAAAAATTACAGCATCCATCAGATGAAACTGCTACCATATCCACCCACTAGTTTTAGAAAAGAGTTCTTACAGGATTACTCCATGCTGAGGAAAAAAAGAAAAACCAAGGTAAAGTTTCCTTTGGATCATCACTGTTAACTGAATTTTTTTGATGCTGATATTGTTCATTTCTTAAGGACTCGATGTCATTTCCTGCAGACCTAACTATGAACTACTTTTATAATCTCAACCTCGGCACCTCTTGCTGTTAGGAAGTTTGAACTACATTGCAGTCACTGTCACTGGAACCAATGGCTGAGCTGCCCGTAACCATGAATGGGAAATTTCCCTGTGACTTAATAAATGGGTTAATGCTTCAGCAACCACTCAAGCACTCTAAGTATGTGTTTAACTTAGGGGCACTGTAATCCCTGCATACTTGACTATAATTTTTTTCTGCATAAGAAGGACAATTTATAACAATCAATTTTAAAAGGAAAATTTTCCAATAAAGGAACGCCAGTAAAAATATGAAATTACAGTAATGTAATAAAAACATAGTAAATGACTTGTACTTAACAGTAAGTGCTTCTGCTATAACATACACATTAAGTGAATCTTAAGGGATTAAAGTAATTCTCCAATGTTTAACTGTTCTCATGGTGAAAAGATTTCTTCTGGAAACTGATCAGCATCTCCCCAGGAGCAACTTATACCCATTACTCCTTGTCTTCTCCATGTGACTCCTTGTAAGAAGGGAGTCTCCATCCTCTTGGTAGACACCCTTTATGTACTGGTACATGATAATAAGGTCTCCCCTAAGCCTTCTCTCAAGACCGAACAAACCCATCTCTCTCAGCCTTACTTAATATGGTAGGTTTCCTGGTTTCCTAATCATCTTAGTAGCACTTCTCTGGATCCTCTCCAGTCTGTCCACACCTTTTTTGTATAGTGAGGACCAAACCTGAATGTAGTACTCCAGGTGTGATCTGACAAGCACTGGCAAGTGCTAAGTAGAGTATGTAAGCTAGGTTATCCACAGTGTTCCCCCACTGACATGATTGCTTCAGTGAAGTTTGCTGTAGTAACAGGGGTGATCCCCTACGAATATGCAGTAGCAGTGGTTGCTTCTCCTACATGGAAAATTCTCTGTGAGAACTGACAGGTCTTCTGGTGGGATTAGTTCTGCCCGTGTTTTGGCTGCAGTAAGTCCCACTTAAATGTATGTAGATTTTGGAAGTGATAGCCTGTATTCTTGCTCCCTTTCTCATTGCTCCTTCACAAAGTCTGGTTGCATTGAGCCTCAAAATAGACGTAGCTGCTGACTGCAAGGTGTCAGCAGAACTTTTGCTGTTTCTTGCAGACAGAGAAAGATGTGCATGTGGCTCCATCTGATCCTGGGAGACAATGCAAAATAAGCTCTTCACACTAGCATTCCTCTTTCCAACCTTTCTGTTTTACTCTTGTCTCTTTTGTATAATTATTTCTCTGGTGTTTCATCTAGTTTATTTTACAAGGTCATTACTGATTTTGCTCTCATCTGAAACATCCTTAAGCTTTGGACTTCAGTTAGTACTTCAGCTTAGTATAGTGGCTATATTTTATATTTCTAATCTTTCTTGGTCCATTCTGAAAACTGTATTTTAAGCTTATTTGTTGAAAGGTTAGTGGAGGGTAAGTATGAGAGATTCTACATCAAACAATCATAGTATTTGCCCAATGTTTGGTTAAAAGCTGGAGAAAAATCTAGGGATTTGTTCTGGGAAGTTGTGAGCACTGGTTTCCAAGATGTATAGTCATATGGGTTTGATCTGCCTGAATTTTTTTTGCAGCTCATTTGCAATCTGGATTGATTCTGAGGTCAGTCTATAAATCAGCCACTCAATAGTGAAGTGTTGAAAGAGCACTTCAGCAATCTGAGGCAAAATATGGAGCTTAGAAATGGCTGATAAAACCTATAATGTCATTGGGTTTCATCAGTGTACTAATGATGTAGGTTAACTATGCAAGGATGCATGAGCTCCCTTGGGGGTCAAGATCTAGGTCTCGAATTTTAAATTTTTAAATGAATTTTGAAACATTTGCAGTATTTGGCTATGTCTGGCTGTACGGTCTCATGCAATGAAACAACTCAGCCCCAGCAGGGGCTTGAGGCATAGGGCTGGCTGGTGGGCAGTGCTGCAGGCCATCACCGTGGGATCCACCCTTTCACTGCAGTACAGCAGGGCCACCACAGTCCTTTTTGGCAGTGCCTCAAGGAGCAAGGTTGGCACTGGAGCTGATCATGCAGCAGCTTGGTGCCAGTAGGCTGAAGCTGCCTGCCAGCATGTGGCTGAGAGGGAAAAAATTCCCTTTGTCCTTCATCATCTTTTCCACTCTGCAAAGAAAAACTGCCCCTGAAATCTGAGGGCACTTGATGTGGCAGCAGAACTGAAAGCTCGACGGGACCCTTGGGATAGGCTAGAACAGATAAACTGTCTCTCGACAGACATATAAAGCAGCATTAATATCTCTCCTTCATTCCACATCACCACCAGCTGAGATAACAGAAAAAAACCTGAACAAAAAGGGACTGTTGATCATTTTAATTAGGGCACTAATGCAGAATAAATGCGTATTACAGAATATGTGACCTCTAGGTCACCTCTTAGGAGAGGTCACAGGTGTTCCTTGAACTGGAAAAGGATAGCTGGACCTTTTTTCCTTCCATACACTGCTTAAGCCTGCAGTCCCAAAGATAGTCCAGTCTGAAGGTAGTGCGCATCTGCTCTGCCCATGTCCACCTTGCTATTTCATCCTGCATGTTGCCTCAATCTCAGATGGTGGTTTCTTTGTCTGCAGTGAACTTGCTTCAGAACAGACCGCACCAGCTGTCCCTCTGTCCAGCACTGCCTTCAGCTCTGTGGAGCTCTTCTATAGCAGTTTTGCTATACAGATAATTCTCTGAAGGGAAAGCAATAATTTTACAGATTAATCGACCTCCTTCCTTTTACTATGTGTGTGAATATATTATGTGTGTGTGTGTGTATATATATATATACAAATGTGCTCTGATAAGATGATGGGGGAAGCTGGAATGCTAAAGAATCCAAAAGAACACTAAATTCACCAATAAATATTCAGAAGTGGATGGTAAAGTAGATATCATTTTCCTCAGAAGAAAACCCAAATCTTTGCAGCAAAGAGTAGAAGAGGAGAGACAGAAAGAAAGAATTCATTTTTATTTTATACTCTGTGACTTTTTAAAGTAGTATTTACTATCGTGATGGGTGGACACAGGTAGATAATGACCTCAATACTTTAATTAACTGTGCTGAAAGTCCCTTCTATTATTTGGATTTTGGGTAGTGTAGGTATTTTTTTTGTCTGTGCTGTAACGCTCAAAAAGAAAAAACAGACACTGCATTATCAGTTGCCACTATCCCCTGCCATCCTTTTCTCCTACCTTTAACTGCCTCACATTAATGCCTTGTTGCAGTACCCATGCTGGAGATCTGCGCAGATTCTCATCTCACCAGTGCCCTTTTCTAAGACTTAGGGATATATTCTCCCACAGATGAACCTTCCCATAAATCCGGAGAGTTACATCAAATCTTTGATATTGGGCAAATTCTGCATAAGCTCTGAAAACTGTTAACAAGGAGCTGTGATACAAGTAAAGGTTATGTTTTATAGAAGATACATCTGCAAGAAATTTTAGATGCCAGAAAGAAAAGAATCTTTTCTGGAGTGAAATACCAGTACAGCCTTTCACAAAAAGAGGTTTTGGAAACTTCTGATTAACTTTCTGTGGCTGGAGTAGATGTCAGTAGTTTCCATTCAAAAAGCTGGAATATGCCCAGGTGGGCCAAATAGCTCTCTTAGATTGAGGAGAACACCTTAGCTGTGGCTGGAGGGGTGGGTCCTGTCTTTTTGGGGTCCAGAGAGAAAAGTGTACTGCACAAACACAAGTGCTGTGAGAAAAGCAGCTAATATTTGCTTGGTTTTACCTTCATTTTGAGTGTCAGGGGCTGCTCTCTGTATGTGCAAGTGTCCATCCGGTACTGGAAAGAAGTTGGGGTTTTCAACAACTGAAAATATTATTTAGTGATGCCTATGTACATCTCTGTATGTACAAAACCACAAACCTGCCTGTTTTTATGTACAAATGGCCCATGTGACAAACTGTAAAAATATTCATCTTTAACGGTTATCTACATCTTGGCTTTCCATCCATCTCTCGGAGGACTATTCAGGTGTCCTGCCACTCTGAGCAATTCCATAGCTACTGTTTGGTGTTCGTTGTAGTAACAAAACTTTCATTCTCTGCAAGTGTTGTTTCTTAACCTTGAATTTTCTCCCATTTCTTAATCCATGGTAAAGTATTCAGGCTTGACTTAGTTTGTTAGCATGATATATTGGATGTAATCCTGTACAACTAATAGTTGTTTGTGATCTAAAGAACAGATTTATAGATTTCAAAGCTTTTCACACTGTACATCTAAGAATAAGGATTTTATACTACTAAAGATCTGGTTTTCCTCTGAGACTCAGCACTAGTGTCTAGTTTCTGAAGATGTCAAGATGCTGGACTTCAATTTTGTAGCAAGGTAAGTGTCTTAAAAGACATTTCTGAAGAAGCCTTGAAGCCTGATGTTCTCAGAGCAACCTATGCAACTGATCGCTTTGGCAACCTTTGCACAGTACTCATCCATAATTTACAGTGATGAGACCTCTGCACCATATTAGCCATTACATATTCTTGTTACATGTAAATGGTCGGGGAGCACTTTGTCATATATTAAAAAAATATCTGTGTTTTTAATGCATATAATACAGATGTCTTCATGGTAGCGTTTGGATGGTCAATCTGTTTGCTGAATGGTGTTTATCTCGCTCCACACTTATAATTGTAGGAACATGTTTTATGTGAATGGAGAACAGATTTTATACTCTTCAAGAATCTCCTCTGTTAGTCTCAGTGTCTTGGTCAAATGCATTTAAGTTGATGATGCAGATAAATGTTAGTTATATGCGTAGAATTATACTAACCAAAAAAGTATACTACACTGAAACCATACTAACCTTTTGCCAGTGAAGACCTGAGTTTGATCATGTCAGTGTAGAGGGTTGTGATCTGTCCAAGTATTCGCAACATTCCAGTACCTGAGAGGGGCCTACAAGAAAGCCGGAGAGAGACTGTTCGCATAGGCCTGTAGGGGTAGGACAAGGAGGAATGAGTATAGACTGAAGAGAGGCAGGTTTAGACTAGACATAAGGAAGAATTTCTTTACCAGTGTGTGAGGCACTGGAATAGGTTGCCCAGGGAAGTTGTGGATGTCCCCTTCCTGGAGGTGTTCAAGACCAGGCTGGATGGAGCCTTGAGTAGCCTGATCTAGTGGGATGTCCCTGCCCATGGCAGCGGGGGTTGGAACTAGATGATCTTGAAGGTCCTTTCCAACACAAACTATTCTATGTTTATATAATTTTAAGATTTTTCTCTTCCATGTTGGGTTAGTGTAGACATGCACCACAGGTTGTTTCAGCTTAAGACTGTAAATACCCAGGCATGCCCCTATTCTATCGGTAGCGCCAGGGAAGCAGTCAGGTAATTTGAGGCTGTTTGTGAATAAACAGGAAGGACATAAACTTCCTCCTGCATCTCTTTAGCTTTCATATGAAAGAATGTCCTACATGGGGATGACAGTCTGATAGTAGCCCTTCATCAGAAGAGAGTAATGTAGAGAATTGTGATCTGCTCAGTGACAGTTGTGGCTGTTAATTACTAGAGCAGGTGAGATGACTGCCTTGTAGCCTCTCAGTACCTGGTGTCCTCTTATCTGGTCTATATTCCTGTAGCTGACAGCAGTATTTTTTCAGCTTGATTTTAAGTAAGTACTGAGTACAATGTGCAGTGACTCCCATTACTAATACATATGCATAATTAAATCCAGAGAGCTAATTTTCTGCTTTGCAAGCTCTTTATTATCTAATCTACTTGCAAAGTAGAGGGCAAGTTGTGCAGAGGGTTTCATTGCTTAGTTCTTAGTGACCCAATGCTAAATGAAACAAAGAGCCTGGTTAAGCAATGGTTTAGGTGCCTAATAAGAGCTACAAAAGCTGCCATACAGAGCCAGAGACTCTCTGAGATTGTCAGGAGCAAATGCCAAGAGAGAAGCAGGAGCCACATATCTAATTTTGAATGATGGCAGCACTTCCCTTCACTCACACTGCTCACCCAAGGTATCAGTTACCTAAGTGGCTTACCAAGCTGTTATCCATTAAATTCACTGGGTAAGTTAAATCCTCCTTCTGCAAGATTTAGACTCAGGGTTTGCTGGTATGTCCAAGAGTGACAGAAACACACCACAACCAGCTCTTTGGAAATATTTTACCTCCTTTTCTCCTCTACTTTTCCTTATTACAGTACTGGGAATTTATATCACTACATCATCCCCTTCCTGCAGCTTTGGTCTGTGCTAGCTTTGGGATACTGAAATTCCTAAGGGATCCCAGTTAGCAGATACAGCTGCTAAAAGAAGAATGCCTTATTTATGAAATCCCATAGGACTGAGTTATTGAGTTATTCAGTGCTGTCAGGACTTGAGTATATTTGGGCAGGCCCAGAGGCAGAAATTAAAGCAACTCTTGGGATCTTAGGTGTCGTGGGAATTCTGCCATCTCTGAAGTTAAGCAGCAGCTGAAGAGGAGGCTCTGAGGATTTGCATTTTGAATGAAGGAAAACCCTCTCTGTAGACTTAGCCTGCCTAACTATGCAGGGAGCAAGCACTGCTACTATGGAGGCAGTGGGGAGCAAGCACTATATGATATTAATTGTCTGAGCAAATCAAAGCCTAAAATTCCCCTCAGTGCTCTTCTGTCTGTTAGAGCTTTTGTTCAACACATGAAGACTGTTTAATTTAGAAATGCATGTGACAGAGATCTCCAAGATGCACTGTGGGTAGCATTACCCCCCCTGGTCTCAGAGAACTTACTGAAGGATAAGAACAGGACTTGCCACCATGATACTCTGTGACTATAGGTGTGAATACAAGGTAAGCATTACATGTAGCTGAAATGCTTAAATCTTCTGCAAATTGATTTTGCTTCACATAAACTTAGTTGCTTTCCTTTATTCCAGTGTCTTTCAATATAACTATGATATTGGAATGGGAGCATTTATGGCACCAAAAGAGTTTAAGGGCTTGTAAAAAGTGGAATATGAAAGTCTGGATTCCTGCACAGTTGTGTTAGATAATTGTGGAGTATAGTGTTATACTGGTAACAGAGAGAGGTCAGAAAAGCGGCCACTGGTCTTTGGAGGATGGCAAAAAATGTGTATGTGAAAAACTAATATTTATGATGCATTTGAAGGACCCCCAGTTGGTTGAGGTCCAAAATTTAGATTTCAGTAAATCTTTTTTTGTGAAAAGGGGGCTAAAGCAGATAAAATACGTGCTAGTTCCCATTAGAGATACTCATGATTGGGGGTGGTTCAAGGTCTCTCAGCAATTTGGACAAGGCTTGGTTTTGCTGTGGTAGAGATAATGTATCCAGCTAATTTATCAGCCAGAGGTGTAAAGATGGACAGAGGAGGGTGAGCAGCTGGAGAGGTCAAGGGAAGCTTGTTTGGTCTTGGTGTCCTGCTGCTTATAAAGTGGTCCTGTCAGTGGACTGGCACCCTCCAGTGGCTGTCAACCTTGAGATTCTCTTCTCATGTGTGTATGTTATCCTGGGCAAATGCACAACACAATATTAATCTAAGGTCAGTTTTTGGGACCTCTGACCCCTTGTAGCCCAGCTGAGTTATTTCAAATGCCAGATTTTTTTTTTGAGAGGTGCTACTTCTGTTAATCAGATTCTGCCTCGGCATTGTGGTTGGGAACCTAGAACCAGAAGGGACCACCTTCATGTTTAAAGCAAAATATTTCTGCATCATATTTGCCAGCAATAGTGGAAACTGAGCCAGCAGGTTTCACAACCCACACTGGCAGCAGTGCCATAACAGGCTGATGCTAACAAGGACTTCTATACAAACATGCACACTGTTTCCATTTCAGTCCTTAAAGGTGAGCTCTCTGTGAGTGAGGATTTTCACTTTGTCATTCTATTCTTTGCATACCATGCACATTTGTATCAAAGACCTGCAGTTCTTCCACATTGCTTTTTTTGTGGTTATGAAGCATTAGAGGTCGCTGTGCTTGACTGGAGATGCTGCTCCAAGTTGGAAACTAGGAAAACAAGAGCAGTGACCCTCTGGCACGCTGCTAGTAATGAACTGCATTTGAAAAAAAATTAATGTTTTTTCTAATGGACTGCACATAATTCTCATAGCAGCCCTTTGATTCTGGCATCTATTATCAACATTTGAAAGTGGCTGAGGTTGGTGAAGCACAGGGAACGTAGTCCATGATTCCAAAATTAGTCTGGTGCTGGAAAGACATCACAGGTGATACACACTGCTGTGCTGTCTTGCTATCCAACACCAAAAGAGAGGCCTCTATTCCCCAGAAACAGGAAATAGTGGCTGAAGATTATCAGAGCAGGTGGAAGCAGCATAAATATATCAAGAAAACTTGGAGGCTGAGAGAAGACTGAAAACTGACTATCGATGATTTTCTGATAGCTTTTGATTGAAATCTTTCACCTGAAAGATTCCTGGAGTTTAACGCTCTTCCATAGAGTAAGCCAAAACCTAATACCCAGAAACAGCATGCAACCAAACCCAAACTTTTGTGTTTTGCTTTCGTAGGTAAAAATAATCATTGTTTCTTTCCACCTACATCAATTTTCAGAAACAGTGTTATTACTCTGCATACTCCTGAAATTAATTGAAAAACCTTAAGCATTTAAAAAATGGCAAATATTATGTGTTACCTACTTGGCTTCAGCAGGTACAGTATCTGCTTAAATTAATAATGATGTATTTCTGCAGATCAAGAATAAAAATACAAGTGGGGTCCCCCAGGGCTCAGTGCTGGGTCCAGCCCTGTTCAATGTCTTCATCAATGACCTGGATGAAGGCATTGAGTGCACCCTTAGTAAGTTTGCAGATGACACTAAGCTGGGTGGAAGTGTTGATCTGCTGGAGGGTAGGAAGGCCCTGCAAAGGGATCTGGACAGACTGGACCGCTGGGCAGAGTCCAACGGCATGAG
>WAAB01013124.1:0-20447 GCA_013389865.1 Piaya cayana
TGGGAAAACAACTACAATTTTTCCTCATTATGTTTGCAGACAGTGACCAGTAAAAGGTGGAGAGCCTTGTATCACTTCCTGAATGTTTAAGGACATCTGCTACGTTATTATATTCCTGAATATTTAAGTACGTATGTTACATAATATTTAGTACTGAGCCAGTAAACATCTGTGTTGAAGAAAAGGAAAAACAAGCATTATCAGAACTTGTTTCCTTTCCTTCTTCCAGAAATAAGCACTAAATACGACCTCCTGTTGGGGGCAAAGTGAAATGCTGGTCTCATGGAAACCAGCAGGCATATTTACCTAGAGGTAAATCCTATCTAGGATCTATACTTTTCTCCTGTAATAAATGAGAGGAAGCATGGTTATAACTCAAAGTATATCCCTGTACTTAATAAGAAACCACATGCTGCTCACCAGTATGTCTCCATCCAGGTCTGGGCTCATCATCTTTTTAAAATCAAAGAACAACTGAGATTAAATGTTCACCAGTAAATTTCTACTACGCTCCCTTTAGGCGAATGCTTCTGATTTGAAGACAAGTTTATATGCCTCTAACTCTTTATTTTCAGTGTCGCTATGAGGCCTCGTCATAGGGCTGGGCAGCTGTCTAAATACGGAGAGCATGTATGACTAAAAGATGATTTTCTAATATCAGAGTAAGACAGGCAGTAATGTAGAAATAAATAAAAAGAATGGGTGAATATGAGAAAGCAATGAGGTAGTATTGATTAACAGGGTATGTAGTACACCTCAGTGAGCCCATAGACGATGAAAAACAAAGTCATTTGAAGAAAAGAGAGGTTTGAGGGACATTCTGGAGGAGGAGTAGTTATTTTTTCTCATGTTTATGGGTAGCTCCTGCAAAGAGGGAGTGGTAGTATGGGAGAAAACATGAAAGTGCCAACTTGAAAAATGGACATTTTAAAAATGGAGCTTAGTAGTGTGATCTGGCCAGAGGTGGAGAGAGAGCATGACTTTGGAGGAGGAAATAAGTTTGTGTTTTACACGGCAGAAGAAGCAGAAGGAATAATATGAGCGAGACAGAGGATTGAGAAGAGTGTTCTGCTTGAGGCAGCTTGCATTGATAATGCCAAAGAGAGGAGTGCAGAAGCTGAGGAGATGGTAATTCATGGTGAAGAAGGCTTAAGTTACGTTCTAACTGTTTTGATATTTATAATACTTACACATCCTAGATGTGCTGAGCAGAAAAGATCTGCAAGATTTTATCTGAAGAGCTAGAAACTGATAAAAGGACAACATGATGATGTCATCCACAGTGGGCATGGAGAAGAAAGATTTTTCTTCAAATGAAGCATGTAGTCAGGTTCGGTCGTATGAGGCCAGAATGTGTTACGTGTTACTAGAATACTAATGATGGGACATAATATGTGGCTAATGGGGTTAATGCCAAAAGAAATTGTCAGCAATAAAAATGTGAAGAGTGTGTGTCTTTCCAGGTATGATCTAATGAATGTATGATGTGTTTGTCAGCTGCTGAGAGAGTTATCATGCAAAGGGAAATATATAGGCCCAGTTTTTGCTGATTATCATCTGTTCTTTTGTAAGATCACGGCAAATCATAGAATCATAGAATCGCAGAACACTGAGGTTGGAAGAGACCCACTGGATCATCGAGTCCAACCATCCCTATCAAACACTAAACCACTAAACACCAACCACTAAACCCTATAAAACACTAAACCACTAAACGGTTGATTCACGTTCCTTAGCACCNTCCTCATAAGGCCTGTTCTCCAGCCCCTTCACCAGCTTCATTACTCTTCTCTGTTGCTGCCTGGTCCAACCTGGTTCCTGTGTCACGGGCAGAGGAGGCAGCACTGTCTCTGTGCAAGCAGTTAAAGGGTCTGAGCCTGAGGTGCAGATGCTCATCACTCTCCCATGTCTGGCTGTAGCCGCCAGTAGTCTGCATGTGACCTTAGCTCAGCATCACTACCCCAGTGCCTCCTCCTCTCTGCTATCATGTCCTGGCCAAAAATATCAATGCAGATGATTTTATTTAAATCCATGGATAGGCAGATAATGCAGCGCTTTGAAGTGCTAGAAGCACTTATAGACTGGGGGTCAAGTCCAGAGATATTCCACATATTATAGAGCATGCATGAAATTCAAAAAAATCTGAAGGACAGAGCTGGGAGTGCAAAGAGGACAGTCTTCAGGAGAAAATTAATGGAGAGGTGCAAAGGTGGCTTATCTGATTGCTATATATATTTCCAACAAGCTAGAGAGGGGCATTACAGAAACTGAGATACAAGATTGCCTTCAAGTGGAGAGTGAATGTTATTCTACGTAGCAAAAATATTGTGTGGAAAAGAAAAATTCTCCCTCCACCTTATGCATCCCATTTTCTATTAAACTAGTATGCACAGAATACTTCAGAAGATTTTGCAAGAACATAAAATAGGACCCTCTCTTAGAAGAAAACCAAGATTTAATTAACTGTCAGTATTTTTCAGTGTTTATGCATGTTAAGTGTTCCAAGAACTTCATCAAGACTTAAGTCCCAGCTTCAACAAATACTGAAAAAAACCAACCTGCCATCTCTTTTAATCTCTTACACATTGAAAAGTCATATGAAGCACAGGATAAATAATGTCATTATTATAGTTTTTTATCATGTAATTGTCATCCTCATACACCCATTAGGAGGTGAAGTGACATCATAAGGAGCTTCCTTGTGTGACTGTGCTTGGTGTGGATGCTTGGTCAGATCCTGAAGGGAGTGGTACTTGGAGATCATAGAATCATGGAATCATGGAATCATAGAATCACCGGGTTGGAAGAGACCCACTGGATCATCGAGTCCAACCATTCCTATCAAACACTAAACCATGTCCCTCAGCACCTCATCCACCCACACCTTAAACACCTCCAGGGAAGGCGAGTCAACCGCCTCCCTGGGCAGCCTGTTCCAATGCCCAATGACTCTCTGTGAAGAATTTTTTCCTTATGTTGAGCCTAAACCTCCCCTGGAGGAGCTTGAGGCTATTCCCTCTTGTCCTGTCAAGATGCATAAGGCTAAACTAGCAAAGAGGCGGGGATAGATTCCTATCCATACTAACCTTTAAAAGCAGGAGATACACTGCGCAGAGCAAATCAATTACACCTTGGCCTCTCAAATGGGGTGGTGAACAGAGAACAGCAACAGATATGTGTCAACTATCTCTGTGAGCGTGCTCATGTAAAGAAACACATCTCTTGCAAAGATAATTTCAACAATATATGGGATGTTGCTGATTTCTCTGCTTTAAAGAGCTCAGCTCACATTAGCCAAGAAATGACAATCTTTTGCTGTAAAATTAGGTGAGAGCTGAAACAATATATATTTCCAGTGATTTTATCTTGATACTCATCATGAATAGAAAATGAAATACATTGCAAACTTAGGAATATCTGATTTACATAGAAAACACCAAGTAGTAGGTAAGGCATCATTATTCTGAACTATTTGTCTTACATTTTATTTTTTAAATACTGCATAACATCAGGCAGAAGAAATATAGAAACCAAGTAGTGTCCGGGTTATACCTTTTACATTTTAATGTAATATATATCCTATTGTAGATCTACATTTTCACTAAATATAGGGTTTTTTCCACTAACAGAAGAATGGTTGACCCCATATTTAATGTAATATTGCACAGGNTGGTGTTGTGTTAGGCAAAGGAAGATCTCTTTCCCTGGCCCAACAACACTCCACTGCTGGAACCAGCCCTCCGCTTCTGTCTTTGGAAGATGTAATGCAGAAACACACTAAGAAAACAGGGGAAGAAGATCATTCCAGCATCTGGTTTTGCAAATTCTAGTATAGGCCAGCTTCTAGAGTAACTTATTTGTATGGATATAGGCATGTATGTACGTTCTATCATAGGGAATCCATCAGGACCCCGTGGGAAGGAGGGCAGTGTATCCACCCAAGCCTGTCACCCTGTGGTGCCACAGACGGCATCTCTGAGCAGCTTCAGCGGGAGGTCCCAGTCTCTGTCTCTCTTCACACGAGTCAGCCTCAGAAGCCCACATATGAATATTTAAACGAAAAGCATTAACAAACCTGCCTAGAAAATGTAATAAGAATGGCTTTTTGAGGAAAATGTGCTACCAAAATGACAGCCACATTTTTTTTACCTCTTCAGTTCTAAGTGCTCTTAGTGTTAATTTGTGAATTATTGTTTCTAATGAAAATAGTACTTTATACAGTAAGGATGGTATATTTTCTTAATCTATTTTACAGAAGCCCTTTTATTGTTCAGGCTGTTCTTACTTAAAAAACTAAGGCCTGTTTTGTATTTTAACTGCCTGTTGCCAGCTTGATGATGAAAGTAAAGGCTATGAATTTGTTAGACCCTACTTTATAATATATTCTGTTTATCATAATTTCTTTTTCATTCTGGTAGTGCTATTTTCACCAGTGTGCTGAAGGTGCTGTCAAAATTTCCATTATAAATATTGTTTCTGAGGGGTTTGTAAGTCTAAAGGTTCTGTATTAAAATTCTCTCTAGCAGAAATATGACATGCAAGTCTCTGCAAAGAAATATTTCCTTTACATGCAGTTTAAATTGGCTTAGTCATTTTTTTTAAAAGAAATTTGCATGTAAGTATCAGGAGTCACACATATAGTACAGTCTCATATATTCAAATAACAACAAAATAAACATCTATTTATACAAAATGCTTCTGAATTTCCATAGATATCAGTCTGCTGCCACTAAAAGGTATGGAAGGAAGAGCCCTGGTAGCGTACACCTACTCCTTAAATACATGTTGGAAATTTTATGACATCTAAGCTGCTACAGTAGATTGATCAGGTAATGAGTAAAGATGCTGTGTTCAGTGTTTGACAGAGAGGCAATACAAAAATGGAGAAGCTAGTAATAAAGGAATAGAAACATCACTGTACCAGCACAAGACAGGAGTTTGGTTTTGAAAGGATTCTGTTAACACAAGCAAGAGCAATCTTTTAGTGACCTCTTATTTCATGAGGCACTTAAGATGCTTAGTCAGAGTTTTTCTACATTTTAATTCAGAGAACCTAATTTGTCCTGTCATTTCTGTGCTTTCGCTGACTTCTCAGGTATGATGCACCTGCCTGATGCTCATTCTTCTTGTAAGACCTTGTTGTAGGTTCTTGCCTGGGTTTAGTTCACCCGCATACCCTGAGATCTCATGCTTACTGCTTTTCTTCTAAATACCAATAACCTTACGATGGCAGAAAAAGTAAACAGCACTCTAAAAGAGAATATTAGTGGAAATAATTTTAATTATAAATGTGCAAAACATTAAAGAGTAAGTGTAGGATGTGCATCAGCCCTCAAAAAGAAACTGTGTTACAAAAATGAGGAAACACAGATGTTTCTCACATCTTGATTCCTGGCACTGTGCTGTTTTCTTAAAATAAAATAAATAAAGGCACGGTATGAATCATAGAATCACAGAATCACCAGGTTGGAAGAGACCCACTGGATCATTGAGTCCAACCATTCCCACCAATCTCTAAACCATGCCCCTCAGCACCTCATCCACCTGCACCTTAAACTCCTCCAGGGAAGGCGAGTCAACCCCCTCCCTGGGCAGCCTGTTCCACTGCCCAATGACCCTTTCTGTGAAGAATTTTTTCCTTCCCCAGTTTGTTGTATGCCTCCCCTACTCACTCCGAGGCCCAAGATGAAGCACTACAGGCATCTGACAGCAGTGCAAAGCTCTGAGAAAAGATAGCAGCAAAGATTTCTAAAAATATATTTACAGTCTTTGTTTCAAAGCGAAAGAGTAGTTGAAATTCAAGGGAATAATGGTGTACGTAGTCAGCTATTGTTCCTCAGAGCCATCCACTGCCACACAACGTGACGCCGAGTAACCCGCCCATTGGAGCATCGTGAGCTGTTGTTTTCCTCTGCTGGGCACGCTGCGGAAGCAAAGCTCCCCGTTGCCTTTCAGAAACCTCCAGAAATCTTCAGAAACTTCTTTCTGAAGGTTTGACAGTTTGAGGTTTTTGTTGTTTTCATTTAGGTTTTTTTGTTTTGGTTTGGTTTTTTTCCCTTTAATAATGATTACAACTTCTGTAACTGTCTTTGGAGACTAAGAAGTTTCCATGGCTTGGAGCATATGCAATATCTTGCCTGATTAATAGCAGTATATATATATGTGAATCTGTGTGAGCCTAATTTTTTTTTTTAAAAAGAGGGTTCATTAAAGAAAAAAATCCCCAGCGATTAAAGTATGTAAGAGATATGTTTGTTGATGGAGGTAGAAGGGAATTTAGTGGCAATATATGAGAGGGCTGAGACTACTACCCCATGCAGTCCACCCCCTTTTTATTCCTCTACCTTCCAGAGGTGCCCAGCAGCTAGAGCAGTTTGGCTCTAATGAATCCAGCAGTACTCACTGGGGGGTTGGAAGTCCTGCTCTGGGTTTGTGTGCTCACTGAAGCAGACTCGGAAAGCTCCGTAGTGACAGCAGTGCGGTGGCGAGACACTGAACTTCTTTTTAACATCCCCAGCTGAAATACCTACACAAGCTACCAGGTTCTTCAGTCAAGTAGTAATTCACAGGTTATGAAGAAGAGTAACTAAGATAATCCTTCCAGCAATAGCACCAGCAAAGTTGCAAAAATGTCCATTTGCTGAGTGTTTGTTTAAGGGAAAACAGTTCTACATAATGACCCAATATTGCAAAAATACACTTTGCTTCATGTATGTATGCAAATGACTGTAGTTCAGGGGAATTCACAAGTGAAGCTTAATCATTCTCTAGAACCATTTTGAGGAATGACTGATAGTTTAATTCATTCCCCCCCCAAAGTCCTAAATTTTTTAAAAAATAGGTAGATGCATGCATTTTCAGCAAGGTGAGCTACTGCAATACACTTTTTATGGACTAGATAATAATAAAGCAAGTTCCTTCTCCTTTAAAAACCTTTTTGTATTAACATATTTTACAAAAAAGTAACTTTTTTTTTCCAGTTTGGGTACTACATTATAGTACTGAGTTTCAGTGAAGAAGCTGGGAGTATGAATAGAATTGTAAAGTTGTCTTTTGAATAGGTTTTTTTTTTTAATCTTTGAAAGATATTTTATACAGGAATATAAGTAAAGATAAAAAAGAGTGAGCAAAGCGCATCTAACAGTAAAATCCAGGTGGGTAAGTGCAGAGCTATAGTTAGTTCTCTGCAGAACGTGGCAGGCTCATGGGACTGACGCCATGTAAACAAAGCATTTCTGTGAGTCATTTTTTAAATTTTCTTTTTCAAGAGAAGAATGAAAGGGCTCAGATAAATACTGCAGGATCATCTCTAGGAGTGAGATTCTGCCTATATGTGGACCTAAATCTAAAGATGATTCCATAACTTTACTCCTGCAATAGTTAAAACCGTCTCCCATTCCATTTATTAGTGACCATGTTATTTTTTTTTTGCTTTACTCTTCCGTCAATATTGTGTTTAAGTTAAGCAGCTCTTCTTCCTTCCCAGTGTTAAGCTCCATGCTGTATTCAGAAAGGAGATCATGTCCCCTCTCAGCCTTTCAGCAGCGGTAAATTGTTCCATTCAGTTACCCGTGGGCATGCTTTGAACAGGAGTACAATGAACTCGTTCCTTCTTTCCAAATACCAGCTTAAGAATTGGCTTCCTGCCACTCGTCACTCAAAAAAAGCAAAGGCGAGAGTGGTGGAAATCATATGAATTTATCTCTTATTGCTCAGCTTGTTTTGCCTGTCCCTCTGGTGACCAGAGCTAAACAGCAACTTCTGACACAGCCAAGAGAAAACTCAAGTACACAGGGAAAAAATGACCAAATTTAACATTCAGGTGCACTCGTGTCAGCCTCAGCAACCCCAGGGACTATTATGAAAAATATTTTCACTGTTTCTACTACTAATCATGGTTGATTTATACCCAAAGTACATTTTTTTTTTTAGCACCTGCAGTTTCTTGTAGAAGGTCAAGATGTCCATGCGGGTGTTCCTTCAAGAAAATACCTGAGCGACGTCCAGTGGAAGACCCAGTGGAGGGTGCAGCAAGCCTTGCTTTAACATACTAGACAGACATCAATAACTCTGTTTCTCTGTCCAGATTGCAATTTCTTTCATCTGATGCTTCATGGAGGCTGCATTACTCATTCCCACAAAGACACAGGTGCAGTGGGTTCGGTGCCAGTGAGTTCAATACAGTGTGATAAAGTCAAGGCAAAGCCACTAATCAATTTTGGATGAAATATACAAACTCCTCCAAGAAAAATAAAACCCGGAGTTAATTTACAGTCATCATCACCATCAATTATATATATACAGTGTGCTCAGTATTAATTGCTGCTGTGAATACACTAGGCTTCGCTTCCTTTAATAAAAAGAACCTATGCTCCCCAAAAATAAAAGAGGTGCAAATCAAAATTGTTGTCCTGTGTACAAGTACTGTAGATATGGTGAAGGAGCTGGAAAACAAGTCTTACAAGGAGCGACTGTGAGAGCTGGGGCTGTTTAGCCTAGAGAAGAGGAGGATGAGAAGAGACCTCATTGCTCTCTACAACTACCTGAGAGGAGGTTGTAGAGAGGAGGGAGCTGGGCTCTTCTCCCAAGTGACAGGGGACAGGACAAGAGGGAATGGCCTCAAGCTCCTCCAGGGGAGGTTCAGGCTCGACATAAGTTAAAAGTTGTTCACTGAAAGGGTCATTAGGCAATGGAACAGGCTGCCCAGGGAGGTGGTTGACTTGCCTTCCCTGTAGGTGTTTAAGGGATGGGTGGATAAGGTGCTGAGGGGTGTGGTTTAGAGATTGGTGGGAATGGTTCGACTTGATGATCTGGTGGGTCTCTTCCAACCTTGTGATTCTATGATTCTGTATTTAGGACATCAAAAATCAAGGATCCAGGTCTTTCGGTTGGAAGTTTGAAATTCAGATCCATTCTCCATTGCTCTTGCCTGTTAGAGGGATGCTTCCATCGGGTAAGCCTGGATTTGGAGCTTGAGTTCAAATCCAGGCTTTTGGCTTGAGACCATCTCTCCTAAAAGTAAAAATGAAGCAACCCCAAAATATACAACCTCTGTCTCTGTCACATGAGTTATAGCAGGAGAAAGTCTTTCCCTAATGACCCTGACCCAGAATAAGTGCGAGCCTGCTTAAAACACTGCTGCACCATTTAGGAAAATTTATGGCATTGTAAGTACCGAACATTTGGTCACAGCACTTTCACTATAGGTTTGCCTAATGAGTCTGTAATCATCATCTTTTTGTTGAGGATTTTCATCCTGACAGGGTTGGTCTGACATTCACCGAGGTGCTCGCGTTTGTCAGAAGAAAGAACCTGCAGTAAAAGAAGCGTTGGTGGCAGCATTTAGGAAATGTTTAGTGATAGATACATCCCGTTTAAAATGCCCATATATATGCAATTGGGCAGAAAAAAGAATATTTAAACTGTGATGGTCAAAGATGGTATAGGTGTTTCATTTGCTTTTTCACAGTCCTGACTACCCCAAACTGCTGTAAATATATTCTAAATATTTGGAAAACAACACAAAGTCGTTGCAAGAATATTTTGTAGAAAGGTGACTTCGAAAGTAAAATATTGCCACAGAAAAAAGCATGTTACAAGGAACTCCTCAGAGACAAGTGTCTAGTTCTGCCTTTTGGTTTTACACCGAAGGATCTCTGCTTATTGAGTACTGAGTTACACCAGCGAAGGCTGGCAGAGCTGGTATCCCTAAATAAAAAGGGTGTTTATAAAATAGGAAACCTGCATCTCTACCTTCTTTCACTGAGTATCATTTCTAGTAAATAGAGAAGGCAGTGCTCCTGTTTTGAAGTGTGGGGGCCCTGGAAAGGGTTCAACGTGCTTACTAAGTAGGGAGAAATAATCCCCTCTCCCACTAATTTTTAAAGAACACACTCAGTCTTTAGGCTGAACTGCAACTCACTCTAACTCTTGATAGTGGAGAATATTCTAACATTAAATATATCTTAGGAAAAAGTTCTTATTCAAGAAGATGAGTGCTGTAAGAATCATTTTTTTTATTAGAATCTAGATGTGGTGTCTTTAAAACTTGTTTTCCCTAAAAATACCTTTTGGCCTTACGCATTTCCATTGCACAAGAGCAGTACTCACTAAGATGTTTTCATATTACTTTTATGTTGCAAAGTACAATATAAATCTAACTGGTTTTTTACAAAATTTATTCAGCACTTGCTCCTCGGAGAGACCAAAGTAAAGTTTTAGAACGTTTCGTGGTTGCCAAATTTGATTCCCACCACTTTCCCCTCAAAAAACACTCTTTCCTGTCAAAGAATTATCACCCGCTGTCAACAGATGTCGCATTATGTGCAGGGACGGAAGAATCCAGCCTGAAAAAACTCCATATACAAATTCACATCAGCTTGAAGATGAGAGAAAGTGGAAGTTATGTTTCAAAGAACGTTCATAAAGTTGCGTGAAGTGTGGTTATGCTCTGAATGCGATACTGCACACAGCACAATGTGTAGGGTCTAAACAAGGTGTGGGCCCTTCAGCTCTTGGAGTGCAGGTTGTATCTCCTCGCCACTGGTCAGACCTGGGATACTACTAGATGTATCTAGAGGCTGCACGTTGTTTAGAGCATATTATTACAAAAAGTCTCTTAAATCATCATCCAAAACAAATGATATTTTACTGGGTTCTTCTGAAGTCTCTATCAGAATTAAACTCAAGATCTACAAGGTTAGAGACTAGAAATTTGGAAGACAAGTTATGAACTTTAGGCCACTAGTTTTAAAGAAAATCAAGTCATCTAAGACATTGCTGAGTGTTCTGTGTGAACACACGAGTAGGAATCTGATATCTGAGCAAATAAAAAGAGAGAAGATGGCTCAGGAAATGCCAAACACTTAATCGGGATGTACAACACCCCTGTGAAGAAGGCTTTATTATCCCCATTTTTACAGGTGGGGAATTATTTTAGGTGTGACTTTTCCATTTGCTCACAACATTAATTTTGAGAAGAAGAAAACAGAATGAACTGCCGTGACTTCCCTGCTAAAAAAGCAAACAAATAAACACCTCTGAGAAAATATCTTGCAGGAAGAACCCAGCACTTGCCGTTTCTTCATTTCAGTTTCTGAGGTGACTTCCTCCATTGCAGCAATATATCCCGAGAGCCCCATGGTGAAGATAAAGGGTGTAGTCACCATATTATGGATTTATAGCTGCATCTTTCTATTTATATCTTGTAATATCTTACCCCAGTCCAGTCTGTGCCCCAGTGGTTTGCCTTTTGGGGCATTTGTCATATAGTATTGAAGGATTTGATAAAAAATAAATCCAGAGCCTGTGTGAGGAATAATCCAGAAGGCATCCTGGGCTGACGCAAGTTGATAACCAGATTAATCTAATTTTCTATAAAAAATATAGGACTTGGAAAAGGTGTTAATAAACAATTAAGCTGTTGAGACCCTCCCGCCCCCATCTAATGTGGATTTGACAGACATGACCACAGCGGTGTCCTGACCCCATGCCAGAGCCAGAATAAAATTCAACATTAAAGTGTGAACTCATACAATAGGATGACATTTGGGTTTAAAATGTTTCACCTAGACTTTCACAGAGATCCATCCTTCACTCCCCAGCATCCCCATTTCAAAGACTCTGTATCAACAGCTGCCACAAAGGGAGACACCCGCCTCAGCTACAGTTGTGTGGCTTCCACAGAAAAGGAAATCGCACACACTTTTCTATTACTTATGAGATTTTCTTTATTTTATGTATTTACTCATTCTTCTGCTTTTAATCAAAACCACTTCCTGCTACTACCAAGCATGACAAGGAGAATCTTTTGTCTGCAATTCTGCTGGGCTTTATTATGTAAGATCATCCTAGAAAATCCAGATTTTATTTATGTGTATCAGAGTTAATTATTAAGACCAAGTTGTCATCCAGGTTTGTTGTTCCATTTTTCTCTCTTTCACTATATCTTACAGGAAGATGCTTTGATCCTCAATACTTGTCAGTGGACTTTTTGGGTTTTATTTTTCATCAGTACAATTATGTGTGTCAACTTTCTGTTGTTTTAAAACTTTGCCTGCAAGAGTGACACAATTACCACTTTTGTGTCTCCACAGCGAGTGGAGCAAAAATATTTCATGATAGCCAGGGAGCTTTCCTATGATCAATCGCACTGTGTCCTTTTCCTTGAAGTCTAATTGCATCCTACCAGCAGGATCCTCCTTCCTTATTGATTACCTCCCTCCTTTTATTTCTTACTGATTCATTTCTCCCATTCGCAGCTTTAATTAACTGGGATTTCTCTTCTTTTCCCAGACACTCAGAAACTACTTGACAAGCAATAGGACAGCTACAATGCATCCACAGTCACCTGAAGAGATAATAGCCCCACTGGTATGACTTCTAAATGCTGCTTGCAGTTGAACTTTTTAGCTTTCGATTAACCTTCTGCGTGTGCATGTGCATGAGTGTGAGTGTGTATATGCATTTTTAAAGCATTTTTAGAGGGAGCCTTTTATCTTTTCAAACCAACAACAGGTCAATGAAATCCTTTTGCATTCTGCAGCTGCAATCTTCTTATCTCTCACAGACTGACAATCATTTTGCTTTTATGACTGACTCTTCTTCCTTGGTTTGTGGGGAAAAAAAAATACTGACAGCTTTGCCCTTTTTTCTTCTGTTTTGGCTCTTGGCAGTGGAATGGTGGCAAATGATTCACTCCGTCTCTGGGTGCATTATGGACACAGCAGCTTGTTGGAGTGTAAATACGCTGTGAGAGGAATGATGTTACCAGTTCTCACAAGTTATGTAAACCACTGTAGAAATAACATGGAAAAAAATAAATCTAATTAAAGATATCAATGTGACAAGAGTTTTGATTGTACTTAGCTAAATCTGAAAGCAAGTAGTTGCATTTGACACAGGCTTAAATTTCCTGAATGCATTCATAAATGTATTGACTTTGAGACAGTATTTCTTTTCATATTGGCATGTGGCCCTGTGAAAATCAAGACTGGATAAGTTGTCTTCAAGGTTGGATGACTCGACTGTGCTATTTAAGTATTTTGGGGATGGCAAAGAAAAGTTAAAGGGTTCCTTTAAAACAAAACTTTCTTCTTTCTGGACGTGTGGGAGGGGGTTATGATGGTCTGCGTCAGACAAAGCTGTGAGGAGAAGAGTTGGAGATACCTAGAGAAGTTGCGTTTGCTGCATTTCTGGAGATACCTCAGCTCTTTGCTGGTTTAGCAGCTCTTTCTTTAAACACATAAGAACTACACCAAATCTCAATGAAAATCACTGCTGTGCAGGTAGCAAACATAAGAGTTACTTATATTCTACTCAAGACCTACTTGAAATTACAGGAATAGACATAAACCTTTTTATACTGCTGGCAACGGCATTGCATGTCTTGATTGTCAGCTGGCACTAGACCCCCATGTCTTATCTTCTTTGCCTCAGGGATTATGACATTCCCAAGTTAAATAAAACTTGTAGTAATTTATGCGGAACTATTAACCTCTCTTGTTCATACTCATATTCTCTGTTTACCTGTCAGCCACACACCGCCAGTGCAACAGCCTGGTACAAAAGCGTGTTGTGCTGGAAAATATCTCACCCCCCTGAAGAAAATTTAAGAGGTTTAGAAAATGCATTCTAATTTGTCGTAAAGGCAGCATTATCACTGTTGGCATGGATACTAATATTTGAATAATAATTAGTTACATTTCTTTCTGAATAGATTGCCATTGAAATACCTCATGTTCAATAGCAACCTTATCTGTGGAAAGCTGCCAAGCGTTTGAGAGAAAAAAAAAAAACCCAGAAAGGTAAATAAGATGGTTCAGGGAACAACAAATCCATCTTAAACCAGGACCATAATAATCAGAGAAGGAACAGATAGGCCAATTTACCAGACTTAGATAGAAGTGAGGAGTAATGAAAAACAGCTCATGGAGCTTGCATTATGTATGGGATGCGCAAGCAGACAGCTGCTTTAGACCACATTTGTTTCCAGGCTCAAGCACAATATCACAGCACATCTTCATCATGCAGATGATTGAGCAAAAGCTACAAAGCACCATTTAGTCTCTAAGTTTGTAATCTTTTACTGGGCTAATAAACCACACCAAAGGCCACCTGTTTAGACTGTTTATACCTTATAAATATGTAAGTTACTGTGCCGTAGGTGAGTTCTTCTTGAGTTGCATCGCTCTTGCTTTTAATCATGTAGTGCATAATATGACAACTTTTGTGTTCTTATGTAAAAAACATCATGGGGGAGCAGCCCCTGCGGTCAGTCGCTGTCCCGTTGATTTAACTTCTAACAAGATTAAGAAACCCCATAGTTTCAAATACTCCTTGGTACAGAAGCCATGCCATCAAACTAAAAAACATAACTTTCCAGGCTTTATTTCACAAGGATGTTTTCCAGAGGTAACTTTTCTAGCTGGTCATGATGTGTCACATCAACTGCCTGTACTTTTTGTTCCCCGGGAAACACTTTCTCTCTTGATCTTCCAGAAATGTGGGCTACAACGTGACTTATTGTACAACACTAAGAATGAGAAGATCTTTCAAATTTTGCCCCCTTGCTATGCGTTCAGATCTCCTGAAACAACTTCTAGTTGTCGCATTTGTCCAACCTAAAGGGGACAAGCCTTTTTTCACAATGTACAAACGCTCACCAAGAAGCATAACAGAGAAAGGGAGCAAAGACTGAGCTGACACTTGTAGAATAACAGTCGTAAAGAAGTCTGAGAAGCAAAAATACTCTTGAAGATTTCAGAAAAAACAGGCCTGAAACTGCTATAGATCTTGCTCCTATGGATCGTTCCTTTTAGTCTGGGGCAGTCAGGCAGGACAACCCTTTCCTGTTGATAAACTTTTCTTTATCTGTTTTGTAAGACAATGAGTACGTACATTATCTACAGTTTGACAGCTTTACAGGTGCAAGATTCTCAATACTGCTGCTAGCTGCCAATCTTATTATGACCTAGAACTGCGGACTCTCAAATGTCCATGACAACAGTCCATACAGTTGATCTACCAGCCCTAAATTAACAGTGCAATATCGGCAATTAGGAGTGATAGACTTTAATTAAAGGTCCAGTAATGGAAGTAGGTTGGTGACTGGCTACAGACTTCTCTATGGTTTGGCTAGGTGGGTAAATTGTCTATAAAAATAACTGAGCAATCTTCTCTTACGCTCTTCCCCTGCTCTGGTCTGCTGTTGCCATTGGCACAGCAGCAAACCACCACGCTCCCTTATTAGGTCTCCTTTGCCATCGTCAGTCCTGAAATGCAGTCCAAATATTTCCTCTTTGCAGTAGGGGAAGCTGCTGCAAACCACACATTCCAGGTGCTCAGCGCAGCGTGCACAAGGCATTTGGCAAGGGGTCTTGATGATCTGAAATTTTCAGTCCGTAAGCATAGCAATACAGTGATACTTCTGACTAAAGATGTTTTAATTGCACAACAAAAGTTGAGATAATAGGCATTCTGGCACCGTCAGACTATGGAAAAAAAACACAGCCAGCTTACAGGGCTAGCAAAGTTACCGCAGTTTTACACATCTGATATTGATCTGATCCTCTTATTCCTTGTCATTAGCTTTCCCCTGCTTAGGAAAAAAAAGAGGAAAATAAATGCAGCATTTTTACAGTTCTGCCTCTTTGTACGACCATGTATGACAGGAAATGGATTCTAAAAAGCTGCCAAGAAAACCGTAAAAATGACATTCAGAAGTACTTCTGTAAAATTCTGATTACACTTTACATCTGGTGAAAAGACATGAAGGCTTCACTGATATCGGAGCAATCTATCAGCTTTCACTCTGCATAATTATTCCTCGCGAAAGTGGTGCTCAGGGAAGAGGGCTGAAAAATGTCCTTAAGTTCTCATGACCTCCAGCTGTGGCAAGTGTTACTATCAGTGTTAATATTTCTAGCTACTGTTTGTGTGAAATCCTAGGTATAATGAGATAATTTGCAAGATCTAATATTCATTAAGGATGAGTTTTACCCTAATGCATGTGTTTGTTTTTAAAAAAGATTATTTAGATTATGCTTTCTCCTATTCTTACAATGTGCTGTTTGCTAAAGGTGAAGTCAGCTACCACCCGTGAATTTTTAGTATGTAACCCTTGTAATGTTCATAACCATCTTTGAGGTCACCATTATTTGCTAGGGTGTATTGAATAAGAAGAAAAATTACATCATTTCCAAAAGTGGATGTTCAGAATGAGTTAATTGGTCACCTGTAACCAGCAGCTTATGTCCTGAACATCTCAACAGTCACAGAAACGTGTGTCAGTAAGCTCAACTACAGGAGAGATTTTCATGTTTTAATAGCATTCCTCAATGTTTTCAGACAAGCATGGTCTTCATTTAATGTTCTGGAAGTCTTGATCTTATCCCAGCGTGATCAAGAGATATTTAATGCATCATCCCACTGAGAGGCCTGTTCCACTATGTAGTTATCCCTTTCCTCTGCCATGATTGTAGGGGTTTTACTAGGAAAAAAAACCCTTTTGCAGTCATGGTTTTGAAGCATAACATAGAGTGAGAAAGAAGTTCCCTTTCAGAATAAAGTTTTAATGTTCAGGCTATATGCACCCACATATATTTTACCTCAATGCGCATTCTGTGAGAAATAGATCTTCCTTTGTTCTAGCATTTCCAATTTATTGGTTTCTATCTGGTTATTTTGATCGCTACCATGTTGTTATGAAGTATCCAGAAAGAAATTCCATTAAGTCGGGAGCCTTTTCCTTTCCAAGACATCCCAGATGCCTCCTAGGGATTTTAAGAGTCAGATGTAGATTCCATTCATATTGTTTTATTATTATTGTCTTTTGCTGTGGGAGGGGAGATGGCTATTTATAAATACCATGCCTACACATTCAACAATGCATAGAGTAGGGAAGGGATCCGAATGATTTAAACCAAACTACAATGTATTTGATGATTCTACATCTGCACAGTTGCTGAAGCTGTTGCTATGCTACATGAAGATATTTTGTGGCACCAGAAATTATTGAAGAGATCGAAGAGCTATGCCAGATGAAACACAATGCAGCACAGTCCTAGTACACCTTTTTCCTTTTTTGAAAAATTTGGAAAGGTTACTACAGACGTTTCCTTCAAAGTAGAGGAAAAATCCTCTTGCTCGGAGCTGAATTGTGTGAAACATAAGTGCCAGCATATTTTCTGAGAGTTATTTTCCAGTTGTTTTTAAAGCTGAAATACTCTTCTTTTAAATGCTTCTGTTGATCAGCCATGATAACAGAATATACCACATACTTAAAAAAATCTATAAAGCTCACAGAACAAAGCTACTTACAGCGATTTTCAGTTTCCCATTTCATACATTTTGTATTTAAAAGTCTAAAAGATAGATTCCTGCTTTGTTTCTCACCTCAGGATGCAGACAATGCTATTAAATTAATGGTATTCTGTATCAGAGAATACAGATCTTCAAGACTTGAAAGGTATATTTCCATAACAGAAATAACTATACCAACTCAAAACATACACAAAAAAACCTGCTATATTGCATTCCTTCTGCGTCTGCTGATGGAGCTGAGCTTGTGAACTCCATTTGAACATGATGATGTCTTTAGGGTGAGCAGAAAAGCAAAGACTTTTTCCTTCTTAGTTGGAATTTCCTACCCTGGAAGGTCCCTCAGAAGTGACAGCAAATAGTCTAATGATAATTCATTTATCTGTTGGTGTTTGACTTTTTTAATGTGTAAAACAGCAAAGAACAAAGTTGCTTTTGTACAGAGGAAAAGCAGTAAAGCTTTTCTATTTAGTAATAGTGAGTCTATTGTTTGAAAAGCCATGCAATGAGAACAGAAATACAGGGAACAATTTCCCCATAAATTTTATCAGAGTGGGCTCCACTGAGACTGTCAAAGATCCATTGTGTAATAATTTTCAGGTTTCCAATGAGAATGAAGTTTTGCTAGTAAAACAGATTGTTTATAAAATAATTTTAGTAATGATTGGTATCGGGCTGTTATTTATAAACCATGCTAAATAAGGAGTAGTTCATAATGATCTACAGACAGAGTGAAAATAAAAATGAAAAAAAAAAAAGAAAATTGCAGTTCCCACTTCATTCTGTTTTGGGGTACCAGTGTATAAGTTCACATCTTCTCTGAGAGCATCATGATGGCTGCCCTGGGCTCACTTAATCATAGAATTATAGAATGATAGAATCATAAAATGGTTTGGATTGTAAGTCAAATTAAAGATCAACCAGTTCCAACCCTCCTCCCTGCCATGGGCAGTGACACCTCCCACTGGATCAGTTTGCTCAAAACCCCACCCAACCCTGTCGTGAAAACCTCCAGGGATGGGGCAGCCACAGTTTCTCTGGGCAACCTGAACCAGTGCCTCAACACCATCGTAGGAAAATATTTCTTCCTAATATCTAATCTAAATCTCCCCTCTTTCAAGCTTAAAACTATTCACTGTCATCCTATACAACTAACTGAAAGGAGACTGTGGGGAAGGTGGAGCTGGCCTCTTCTCATAAGTGACAGGGGACAGNATGCCAGAGTCTTCTCTTCTCTGGGCTGAACAATCCCAACTCTCTCAGCCTGTCCTCATCTTGGAGGTGCTCCAGCCCTCAGAACATCTTTGTGGCCTTCTTTAGACTTGCTCTAACAGACACATGTAGTCCTAATCATTCTGAGCCATTGCCTTGAGCCTTCTGCCCTCGTTCTTCTCCCTTCACATCACTCACCCGTTCTTTCCCCTGCCTCACTTTTCCTACCTAAGCACAACCTCCCAGACGTAAGAGGTTAAATAAGAGATGTGACAGTGTCTAGCAGAAAACCACTCAGTGATTAAAAGGGAAAGGATGTACTTCACAGGACCTGATTTAGAGCTGCTATCACTGTATTAGTAATCTGGTGCTGTGCCAGGTGCCAAATACGCTGAGCTTCTCCACATTCATTGCTGAGATGGCTGCTCTGCTCCCCTGTAACAGAGTGGCTGCTGGTAAATACAAGCAACAGTTAAAATGCTAAACACAAGGAAACTCCACTTTTGCCAAAGTCCCAGGAGAAATCTGAAAGCATCTTACAGTGCATTTCAATATCCGTATGAATTTCAAATTGTATAAAGAAGGGATGAAATTTGAACAATGCAGATTGCCGAATAATTGGGAGAGATCTACATAAAATGTTCTAGTCTCCAGAAGATATCCATAAATTATATATGTTGATTTAAAAGGAACTTGTGAGCGTCCCAGCAGTATTAATGGAAGGCTACGAGCCTCATAAAGATGTCAGTTTTGGACTTACCTGAGAAACCAGATTTACTCATGGTTTTTTGGATTTAAGAGAATAGTGTGGTACCCAACAGCACAACATAACTGTAAAAACAACCTGAAAAGCTTTTATTTTTGCCATCGTAACTAAGAGACCTGGACAGGAACATACAGAGCTCAGCTCATTTTCCTATGTTAGTTGTAACAGAGACTTTTCTCCTCACAGAAAACAAATAGCTGCGATGCACAGGCAAAAGAGATAGAGTGAGATAGAGTGGGAAGAGGGATGCTAGTCTGTACAGATTCCTATATAACCCCATAGATGTAGAAAGTATAAAGCAAAAGTTCTCTGCATGTGTATATACATATAAAAATATATAAAATATATAAAATCTTTTTGGTTTTGATTTTGTTTAGATTTACAGTACTGCTTCTGAGTTTTGTTTGCCGTGTTGTATTTCTTAATGATTGGGTTGCTGCGGTAAATAATTCAGGAAATCATCCTGTACTCTATTGTTCTTCAGGCACATGGATTTTATTTTTCTCTTCAAAGCTTGAGTTTCTACTGTAGGTTGAAAATTTCAAAGCTCTCCCAGGAACCGAACACGAGTTTTGTAATTATAACAATTTCTAGCCTAGCACCTGTACATCTTCTGCACCCTTTAGGGAATAGAGCAGAACAAAATGTATCAATTCCCTCTGGATAGAACGTGACAGGATTTCCATTTTCTATTTTTCCAGACCACCTAGGCTTATTATTTTTTGGAAGGTTATGGATTGTTATTAAGCAGTGGTGGATTTTTGTGAAAACACAGCCCTTCTGCATAAAACTGACTGAATATCTACTTCTGCAGCAGTGCAATTGGGTTTTTATAAACCGCAGCAGAAATAGATACACAGGACTGCGTGGTATCGGTCTTTTATAGAAAGATAGCTTGAGGTCTTCAACAAGAAACTGCTGTTAACTGCTTTTTGTTGTATAGAAACATCTTTTAGAAAAAGCCTTTTAAAGAATCATAGAATCATAGAATCACCAGGTTGGAAGAGACCCATCGGATCATCGAGTCCAACCATTCCTATCAAAGATGTTCTAGACTGACCAGTGTAACAAATACTGCAATTTTCCAATCTTTTTTTTTTTTTCTGAAATATACATATGCATTGGCGTTATGTGCAACTGAACTTTGTGA
>WAAB01013125.1:9555-24429 GCA_013389865.1 Piaya cayana
AGAAAGAAATTTTTCAGAGAAAGGGTCACTGGGCGCTGGAACAGTCTGCCCAGGGAGGTAGTTGAGTCACCATCCCTCAAGGTATTTAAAAGACGAATAGATCAGGTGTAGAGGGGCATGGTTTAGCGGTTGATAGGAATGCTTGGACTCAATGACCCTGTGGGCCTTTTTCAACCTAGTGGTTCTGTGATTCCTATTGTTCTCTACCCAAAGTGCTTACAGACAGTAGCATGTCATTGATGAGGGAGGGAGGCTAAAGAAAAGACCCAAGAATGGACAAGAGTACAGGAGATGGATTTTCTGTACGTTCATCTGTAAGAAAAGGAAAGGTCCTTTCCACCTTGTTTGCACTACAGTAAAGAAAATAATTTCAATTTCCATTAACTTGTTATTGGTAAATTGGCCACTACTTCTCTGTATAATTCAACTCAGTTGCTTCATAAAATGAGACTTTATATATAGCTCTGAAGAAACACATCCTTTGATTGACATTCCCATGTGGATCAAATAAAGTTTTCTAGGTTCTGGACTTCTCAGGTGATAATCACTCCACAATGAGGTCTGTGAGGAACAAATGGTATATGCCAAAACAAAGGTATAAATTACTTAGTCATATAAAGTGAAAAAGGAGATTAAGCATTCTCAGAACTGTTTTTAAACATAGAAGAATTTATTTGACTCCCAGTTAGAATTGTCTGACAGGAATGAAACGACTGAATTTGAGTCCCCAGCTACCCCAGAGGAGCATGACTGAAGTCCTCCTGGCTTACAAGCACTGTCCTCAAGCAATTAATTTTCTGTACGTGCCTTTGAAGGCATCAGTTCTGCTCAATAGAAATACATGCTTTCTTTTCAGACTGTTCTCAGCCCATCCTCATTGTATCAGCACATGTACTGCTGTGTGTTTTGGCTCCTGGCTCTGAACGACAAAAAAACCTGCTTGCATTTTCCTAAGCAGTCACAACGCCTGAATAGGGCAGTTACCAATGGTTACCCAGGCAGGATTTAAAAGCAGTCTTTTGCCATCTTACCTTATCATACCATTTCACATCAAGGTCCAGAGGGTGGAAAAAGCATAGTTTCCTAAGTGACACCAATCTGCAGTGCTCGGAGCTTCTATTTAACAACCATAGAGCTCCGGATATTTTCCCCTGATGTGCTCTCTCGTTATCTGTGTATTCCTTTCAAAGTTGAGCACAATGCACAGCACAGATCTATACTCTGATTACTCAGCAAGATTAAAGAATATCTTCAAGGCACTTACTTAGAATGTTGAACAAATAAATATTGACTCTTCAAAGTTTTCTGCTTTGTATTGGAAGTCAGCTGATTTACACCCATTGAGCAGCATGTTTCTCACCCAAATTCAGTGAGATTATTTACAAGATAACATTTTTTTCAGCCAAAGTTTTTGAGATGCAGCCCCTGGGTTTTAGCTATTGTATATAACTTCTTGATCCTCACTTCAGAGAATTACTCCTGGAAGAAAGGACTAGTTTCATTTTCTTCAATAAAACTCTAATATTCACTGTAGGCTATTCAGATCTGACCATAGAAGAGATTTTCAGATGTGCAGTGGAAACAGAATTATTGTTATTGCTGTTATTGGTTTCTCAGCTTGAAAATTACACCAAACTGGGGCCTTTATAATGTTATTTCTGCTAAACTAAGAAACAAATTTGTTTCTACTAAAGTAAGAAAGAGATGATAAGCATTTAGGCTAAGTGCAATGCTGCTTACACACACACACACAAAGGGAAAAATAAAATGCCAACAAGTTCTGTTTCCCTGAAAGAAGCAGAAAAAAAGAAAAAAAAAACCAAGCAGGGTTTTCTTCTGATCTGCCCAAGACTTCAGATGAAGCCTTCAACTATTATTTAGCTGTGTGCAGAGACTATTTATTCCTTTTTCCACTGAAAAGTATCAGTTTGTTCACTCACAGACCATCAGAGGTGCACTAGTGCCCTTTGGATCTGAGATTGCCTGCCTAATAGCCACCATGAATTCCCTCCAAGGTTACCCTCTAGCTGTTGACATCTTCGTGGATCACCTGTGTAATCCTGAAAGAACTAGTCTGAACAAAATAAAATGTCTGCTTTTGAAACTGATAGTTGTTCACCTCTGCCCCCCTCTACAAGAAGAAGTTTCTCTGGTTTCTAAGACACTTCTGCTTTTGTTTATCTTAGAACTCTTCACATATTTTGTCTGTTCTTTTTCTTGTTACATAACCCAGACAACTCCTGCAATTCAGTACATTGTGTCATGTTTAAATATTTTATTTTAGCAAATATTTTGCCATCTGTATTTATATTATTTACTGCCCGAGTGAATACTTCATTCCTTGGTTTTACCATGTTTCTCTTCATTATATGTGTGCTTATTTTTCATGTCTCAAAAACCCCACCTGGTACTCTGCAAAACTGCATATGTATATTTGTTATCAATTTTCACCTTGACGTGTTCATACATTGACAGGATGAATAACCTAAAGTTATCAATTAAATTATTTTAAATTAAATTACATTTTCTTATTTGCTACAAGAATAATTGTACTGGTTTGGGCTGGGGTAGACTTATTTTTATTCAGAATAGCTAGCACAGGACTATGCTTGTGATTTGTGCTTAAAACAATGTTGATAATAAAGAGAGGTTTTCATTATTGCTTAGTAGTGCTTACACAGAGCCCAAGCCTTTTCTGCCTCTCACATCACCCCACTGGCAAGTAGGTGAACAAGAAGAAGTTGGGATAGGACACAGGCAGGACAGCTGACCTCAGCTGNATCCCACCAGAGAGGGGAGTGAGCGAGCATCTGTGTGATGTTTAGTTGCTAGCTGTGCTTAAACCACAAGGATAATATAGCTTATATAATTATCATAGAAAAATACTCGTGGATAAAGTTTGGGAGCCTACAACATCTAGGGAATGTTACAAATCCATACAAGGTTCCCATACTTCCAAACTTCTACAGGAATTGAAGGATATTTACACATCAATAAGGACATTCATGTCAATTGTTTATTCACATGGTGAAAGAGGTAGGATACGGGGAAACCCAATGTAAATACTAGCGGAAAAAACCCCAAAAACTTAATATGGGTTAAAAAGACCTTTCCCATTCTAAATCCCACATTTTATTTTCAAAGGAATGTCTACTATGTCTACCAGCCAGGAGGAAAACTCAAGCTCAGAGACCACAGGAAATATAGACAATGCAAAAGAAAACAATGATCTGTACTTCTATTATACATTATAATCCCTTTTTTAGAGAGCATCTTGAGGTTCAGATATGCAGATTTTTATGTTCAGTTTCCATCAAGTGATCTTGCATGCATTTGAAGACATTATTTCTTAAGTTTGAAAAAAACCCTAATAACTGAGCTTCAATCTTATCATCTGTGTACTTCGGTATTTAACAATAGCATTGGGAATTGTTAAAAACACTGGAACCAGTTGCCTAGAGAGTGTATAAGGTCTCCATCTGTGGAGATATTCAAACACCAATTGGAAAGGTTCCTGGAAAAGCTGCTCCAACTGAGCCTGCTTGAGTAGGGTGCATGAACTGGATGATCTCAGGAGGTTCTTTCTAACTTAATTATCTAACAAATGAATCTGTGATCCTGTGAAACAAAAGTATGTATGTTTACTGTCGCAAGCCAGGTAAGTCTTTTAGTATTCTTCTTTTAATGACATAAACAGAACACAAGACTTCTTTTGTACTTTAAATTAGACAAGCAATTAAACAATTTGATATATCTTCCTATCTCATTTCAATGGAGAGATGTAAGCTGCTTCACTTTGCTGATGCATCAAAAATGCAAGACTACAATAGCCTTTTAAAAAGTAAAACTTGTTAGCTGCACATTAAGCATGATCAATAATTAAATATGGAAAATTTGATTCCTAAACTTATCAATAATCTACAAATGCCTATGTATAGATACAAGCTGAGATAACCACCTACTGTAAACATACACATATCACGTTATACTGTACTGTGATCAGGTTGTCCTAAATACTTGCAGAATGGGCTGGATTCTGTAACTTATGTATTGACCTTTAGTTGTGCAATAAGGCCTGTTACACTCAAAAAGCCACCTGTGTAAATAAAGGCAATTTGGCTGATTTGTAGTGGCCCCAGCATCCTGCCTCCTTCCCGGAGCTGCCCAAATAAGAAAAAATAAGTGCTACAGAGTGTAGCAGAAAATGCCATCTGATTCTACGTGGATTACCATTGCAGTTGAATAATTTGCTGGTCTAGCAGCACAGAAGTGGGAGGACATTATTATATAAATTATCATTGAATTATTGTTTGTACTGTAAGGCTCTTGTTTGCTTCTTATTTCATCAGTAGAAAACAGAATTGTTGTTACAGTGCAAAAAACCCAACCAGATCTTCCCTAAACAGAAAGGCTTTCAAAAGTAAGGCTAGTAACTTCATCAGTGCCAGTGATATAAATACCAGGAGTGACAGCTAATCCACACACACTCAGAAGCAAAAATGAAAAGGCCAGTTACACACACTTGTCAGTGCTAGTCTCTTCCACACCTACTAGTTTGCAAGAACTTCAAACAGTCAGTAATGAAACAAGTAGAGGGAGGAGAACAGAAGAACAGAGAAGAAGGAAACGGAACACCAGCAAAACAACATTCTCCATTCATCTACATGGGAACAGGACATTCTAAGTGGAGCTTTAGAAGGTGGCTTAAATAATTTCAGGACTAAACATTTCTTGATACTATATCAGCTTCTCAGGGTCACTGTATGTTGGAGTTTTTTTGTTATCCTCTATCTCCTTTTCCACATCCCCTTTTCTAGTCTCCATTGTTGACAGCATTTCTGCTTTGACAACAGCAGGACAAAGAGGGGACAAAACCACAAGAATCACATAGAAGATTGTTTTGGCAGCGCTATGCAAGCTTGCTTTAGTAATCCTGCACACACAAAGCATTACTGACTTCTAGTCCATTAAAAAATATTAGAAGAGTGAAAGAGCATCCCATGCCAAATCCAAGGGTTGCTGAGCTCCAACTGAAGTTTTCTCTTACAGCCTTCACCTTTCACCCTCACTCTGTGAAGCAAGATAAAAAAAAAAAAAACAACCAAAACAACAGACCATAGCTTTTGTTTGCCTAATGACAACTTTTAAAAAGGTAACATGTATATGGAACCAGTGTCCTCGGCAATTTGATCAGCCAAGCCTGACTGACATGTGTTCTCCCAAACTGTGTTTTAAGTTACAGGTCATCTATGCATCAAAGGGGAGCTTTGTTATCCCCTCTAACAGCTGTTGGATGAAAGTGCTGATTGACAATGCAGTTTTACAGAGATATATAATTCAGGTACATAATTCCCTTAGGCTTCTTAAAAAATCCCACCTGACCATGTTCCTGTGGAGGAATCTTCCCATGATTATATTTGAGGGATCCACTGATTCACTGAGGTTTCTGAATTTACTCAAGGCAGAAAATAGAGCTCTGAAGCTTTGCAGCCACAAAGCTTGGCAGTGTTTCAGAAGTACCATTTTCACAAACGTTGTCATGATGTCAATATCCAAGAATAAAGATTAGCATGTTGGTACTTGAAAAATGAAAAAAGCCCTGTCTTTGGTGAATTAATAGTTGAAAACATGATTGCAGTAGCATTTTGCTCAAGCCGGCTATGCTTTAGTCTATCTAAAGGTTAGTGTCAGACTTGCAGAACTGATCTTCAAATCTCAATCTTCATTGAGCAATAACAGAGAGGTAAGATGGAAATTTAAGGAAATATTTAAGTAAAGTTATATTGCATCTTTAACATCTGTCATTTTTTAAGAAATGTAAGCTGCTCAGTAATACATATGTGCTGGATATAGTGCTTGGACTGGCAGACAGTGGGAGAAAAGAAATGTCAATTGGCACCTTATTCAGCTTTATCATCTAAATTCCTCTGTCTTAGAGCATAACGGGTGTACAAACTTTCTAGTGTAAAAGTTGTGTTAAAATTGCTTTAATAAATACTTTTCAAACTTCTGGGAATTTTTGTTCTCAATGGATATTAGTTTTCTAATTTCCTCCTGGAAAGTGTATTATGCAGCCTTAAAGAAGATGGTTTTCCTTTAGCTATTTATGAGGAATATACAAAGGATTCATGTAGGATTAAATTTACTTGCCAAACAAGGAGACTCAATGATGGCTCAGAACATGTTAGTCAGCTTTTCCTGTACAGAAACAACAAAAAAAGGATCTTACTTGGACAACTGAATTCCAGGACCACGCTTACTCTAGTCTTGAATTTTTGCCAATGTACCAGGAAGAAATGAACAGCAGCGATTTAAGATGCAACCACCAACAGATTGAACCCTCTCTTCTCCTGGATGTTAATCTTCCTGTAGTAAAGCTGCCTGTTCTTTAGAGGCTCTGGCTGATAGCCTGATATATTAATGCAACAATATTTGAGGCAGATACTTTGCACTGTGATTTGCAGTGACTGAGAAGGTGATATAAGCTCCCTTCTGTTATTTCTGCTCCAGAACCATTTTCCACTGGAGTTTGAATGGTATAGACCATAGGGTGCTATAATCTACACTACTGGAGCAAGTTTCAGCAGTGCTTGATCCATTTGTGACCTTATTAGATTGGTCATTTTAGACATTAAAATGTACAGCTAGATGAAGAATTATCCAGCAGTTTTGGATGGTACTCTCCAAAAAGAGGAAAATCCCCCACCTTGAGGAAAACACAGTCTATTGGCAAAGGCTTCAGCAAGTACTGACAAATGGGTTGTTCTTTGGCTTCTACCAACTTCCTGAGGAGCAGTGTTTTCTTGAACATGTTATAGATTGTCGCTGGCACAGATAAGTATGAAATTATGACTCTTCAGAAAGCAAAAAAGTACATGATGAACATATCAAATTCACACCTCTCCCAACCTCTGCCAAACACACTGACCCACTAATAACACCAACATCAACTAGCCTTAAGTTCTTAGTATCCTCTTTTCTTTACTCATCAAACCTTTTCTTTTATTTTTGAAGTAGTATTTGGACCTGTTATTTTTTTCTTATGTCTGTGACAGTAAAGATTATTCACATATAGTGAAAAGAAAAATCAAACCAAAATACTATAAACACAAGGCAGGCTGTGTGCATATAAATGTATTACTTTGTTAGACAGAATGAAAGACCAGCCCACTGAGGAAAATAATGATATTCCTCAAAACATCACAGTGATTTTCCAAGGTGAGATTTTCATTGCAATGTATGAGCATCATGTGATGGCTAACTGCTTTACAGGGAAAGGCAAAAGGAAAAAAAGCAAAGAAGAAATTTGTTTTTTAAATATAATTTGATTAGTCTCAATAGCCTACATGAAGACATCACATTAGAAAGACATTTTCTTTTCTTTTGCAATATGAAAAAAATGTGTTGCAGAAGTAGTAACTTTAAGCTATGCTGCAAAGAAACCTACAATAGTATGACCATCTGTTTTAATGAAAGGTACTGTTGGATACTGCAGTACTAAAAATCTTGGAAAAAGATGGTTATATCAAAAAGTAAAAAAAATGAGGCAAAAGATAACGACAAAAAGCATGTACATTTTACTAAAATATTTCCCTTAGTGAGATGCCAAATCCTATTTGTTAAGTAGCACTGCAACCTTTCTTCATTGCGTTCCAAGGAGTATTTACCTTTTGGTGGATTTTTCTACAAGCCAGCAGGAATAAAGGAATTCGCCATTCAGTACTTTTAAAATCTCTGTCTCCAAAGTGGTTCAATGCCCATGTATCTATGTCACTCATAAAAAATCAAGAAACAAAACATAAATGTGCTTGTCCAATTTAGTGGCTCAGAGAATATATTCAAAAAGGAGAATAAAACCTTCATAGTTCTTCTACTTTCTTTTAAATAATTCAGTCTTTCAAGCATTATATTCCAGTCACTTGCTCTTCTCCATTCATTGACTTTTCTTATTTTTATTGCTTATGAATGTAATGATCATGAACTAAGCTGGTATGAAAGCCCCAGTGAATGAAACTCACTGTTTGAGTTTTGTATCGGTGTACAGCATAACATTCTCTTCTTTTCCCTGCTGGACACATCAAGAGTGATGACAGCAACAGATTGCTCTATCACTGTAACCAGTCCAAATCCAGCAAGAACTGGATCTGTTTCAGTTATGCCTTTTGGCATTTGGCATCATTTACCAAACAAAGTACCATTTATCTATGTAGAAGAATGATAAATTCTAAGTATACCTTTTATAGCCATTTGTTAGCACAAATATAAATGCTTGGGCCTGATACAAGAGAATCATGGTAGCACCAAAGCTAAGGGGGCTGAGGGTCCATCCTCTGAGCACAATGGAGAACTCGGGCCCACAGCACAGAGCATACTTATAGGTCCCAGCAAGAAGGGCCAGCAAAGGAACCAATTAGATAGTCCTAGGCATAATCCCTCTTCTGGATATCTTTGTGTTAGGAACTGGAAGAACTGTGTCAGATCCCACAGGACCACTTTTCAGAAATGCTCAGCACCCTGCATTTCGTGTTCCTGGAGTCTAAAGCAAGTTCATCCTTCCCAGCATACCACTGTGTGAAGGATGGTTTCATTTAGGTGGTCAAACAAAGGGTCTCACTCTGCTTTAATTACTGCCACTGTGCACCAAATAAAACCTACTCTCCTGGTCTGAGGGGAGAAAAAGACTCATTTGGTCATGTTTCAGCTCAAAAGTATTATTTTTCCTTAGGTATAAAATATATTTTCAAGTGCTGAGGGCAGTTGTGACATTGATCAGGGTCTATGCTGAAGAAATAAAAACCTGATCCTCATCCCAATTATGAGGCGGTGCATGACACAGCAGGCAATGCTAATAGAACACATGGATTATGTATGTCAGTCCCAGAAACAGTAGTGGAAAGATTAACATTTTCAGCTATCAGACCATTCACTATCACCACGTCATTTTCTCAAGCCCATGATCTACGTTCAATAAGAAAGACATGCTCTCCCTAGCATTTTACCAACATGACCAGCAGTTTGATATCTGTGAAACTATCTACAAATTGCTACCTTTCACTTTCATTTAGAAAGAGAAGATATGGCTTGCTTTTATAATTTGATTTAAAATCAAAAGATTTTACACAGCATTACCCAACTCAAATGATTACTTACTTCCAAGTCTTTTGATGCAGTATAATCCCTCTGAGGAAGACAGTACTTTAAAATGTAAATGATTAAAAACCTCTATCAGTTTCTAAGAACTACAGGCCTACGGTGCCTAGCTGGTGTAGGATTTCCATTAATACTTGATAGGTAAATGAAGTTGCAAAGCCTTAATTATTCTGATTAGAGGACACACAATGTTTACATTCAGACAATCCTGAATGGGAAGCTTACCTGCACAGAAGAACAATCTGGGTCATCACAGTTACCTGTTTGTTTGCAATTTATAGTCCCCAGTGAGCATAAATAATGCCCACAATGTATTCAGGAGAGATACCTTGGAATGCAACACAGCAGAGGGCAAAAGAAAAAGCAGTGCAATCACTAAAGATGCATGGCAGTTGGATCCTTATCTGGGTGACAACACTTACTCTCTTTCCCTCCATTTAAGCCTGAGAATGAAAAAGGGTGGTTTCCAAACAGAGGCTTGAGAGTCCTTTTACCAGGATTATGGAGCTCACCTTATCCTCTGATAACATAATAGGTAATCTAATCTTGGTTAGATGGCTTGATGTACCTTGTAAAATGAATCCCTTACTAACCTAAGACACTGGATATCTGGTAAGGTCACTGAACTTACTCATGGAGCTGGCGTGAATCAGTATCCTCACAGGAATGCACACTGTGGGGTAGCAGGAAAGTTCTGTCCTAATGGTCAAATAAAAAGCATGAAAGGATTAAATTAGGAGGGAGAAATTACTGACAGGAAAAACACATATAATGGTCTTATAGAGCACTAGGGGGAGTTGGGAAGTTCTTGCACAAGGGACAAATAAATCTAGAGGAAAATTAATGCAAATTGTTACATATCCTGCACTTGGTATTAATTGCTGTGTCCAAAAAGGGGTGGCTTTTGCTGATGTGTAGGCCTGGGCTCTCATCATGAAAGAATTACATCACAGTGAATATGATTTTTATACGCACACGAGACCTGGACTCCAAGGGGATTTAGGACCCCACAAATGTACACGTGGGCATGTAAAGTTTTGTGCCATTGAAATCCACCAACATTTTCTTTCCCAGGTGTATGGCATGGAAGCTTACTTTCAAACAAATCTGCATTAATAGAAGCTCTTCATATACGTAAAATAAAGAAGGTTTCACATCTCAGCTAAGAAAGACATGAGAGAGAAGTGCAAATGCAGGGATCTCATTTCAAGCATGGTGACTCAGTGAGTGGCAACACAATGACAATAAAGATTTACTTCCTGTAGCATACTTAGCTTTTTTTTTTTTTAATGTTCTCATCCCTATCTTTAAGGTAATCTGGACAAATTGTTACCAGCACTGACAACATCGTGTTGAAAAGTCTGGCAAATTAAAAGATAGACAGGGGGACACTTGGTGCACTCTAATGAAATAAAAGACTGTTATTATCCAGACATGAATAACTCTTCTTTCCAAGTTGTACTTGACCCCCTATATCCCTTGAAGCTGCCTAACAAATAAATAGCATCCTAAAAGCAAGTGTCTTGTAGGATACATGGAAACGAAGAGATATCCTATGCAAGGTCTATTATCTCTTTGAACTTACAATATGATGTGGTGCTCAGGTATCTTGAGAAGCCTTATAAAACCATCTCCTACACTTCCCATAGATCTGTCAATACAGCAGGTCCCAAACATTTAACTCTTTTTTGTTTATTCATGATGAAGCTGTGGACTAAATTCTCAGAACTGCACTTCCTCTCTACCTTGTCTCATCCCTGAGAAATCATTTAGAATGAAGAGTCTCTTAAGAATGTTTGTTTACAGGCAAGGGAGAGCTCAAAATGTTAGAAAGCATTGTTATTGAAAGAAATGTTATATTAAGCTATAAAATTAATACTAGTGGGTAAGTAAATAACAGGCATAGGTTTTTATGTTTGTAAACATGGGAGTTCCTCTCTCATATCTGCAAAACTTTCACATACTGGTATGAGAGAACCTCTTTGCTGGTATCTACCCCCAGTCACCAGTCACCATACTAGCACAGCACTGGAATTATAGTCTTAGTCAGCAATTACAGTCTGCAATTATAGTTCCAGAAATAGTGAGGAAGTTAATTGTTCTCCAAAATCCTCCCACAGGCAGACTGTNAAATGCTGTAGACATCGGACTGCCTTAACCTGTCAGTATTCTGGGTCCTTCACATTCTGGAGAGAACATTCCTCAGGAAATTTGTGGAACTGTCTAAAAGATCACCATCTATCCAGATAGACAAAGAATTCGGCAATACTGTGTGCTGTCTTAGAGCAACTTCCAAAAGACAACACAGACATACTTCTTTACAAGATGTGAGGAACACCCACAGTAATTTAATGGCAAGTGCATTTAAAACACTTCTCATAAGCAATCTGAACTCCAGGCTATGGTATAAATATAAACTATCTATTAACAGTTGAATACAATTTTAGACTGTTCTCTCTGTCGATGCTACCTGCTGCAATATGAGGCACAACTCAGTAAGCAGATATACGTGAAAAGTAGCCATGTCTAACAAAGAAACTGGGCAACACACAGGCCTTTACATTTGTGCTCTCAGCTCTATGTGGGCAAAGGTTGCCAATGCAAGAAAGAACTGATAAAATACAAGATTTAGTATTCACTTAATTGGAGAGACGTGGTATTTCTGTCAATGAAATGGTGAGCCGAAGCTAAGTGAAAACTCATCTATAGAAACTGAACAGTAATTCTATGGTTACGATGCTCTGATGTCAACGATGTCATGATATCCTTGTGCACTTGTGTCCTCAAAGGAGTGACACATCTTCCTAGAGCAGCCTCAGNGGCACTGGAACAGGCTGCCCAGGGAGGTGGTTGAGTCACCTTTCCTGGTGGTGTTTAAGGGACGGGTGGATGAGGTGCTGAGGTGCATGGTTTAGTGTTTGATAGGAATGGTTGGACTCAATGATCCTATGGGTCATAAGCAATCTGAACTCCAGGCTATGGTATAAATATAAACTATCTATTAACAGTTGAATACAATTTTAGACTGTTCTCTCTGTCGATGCTACCTGCTGCAATATGAGGCACAACTCAGTAAGCAGATATACGTGAAAAGTAGCCATGTCTAACAAAGAAACTGGGCAACACACAGGTCTTTACATTTGTGCTCTCAGGCCTATGTGGGCAAAGGTTGTCAATGCAAGAAAGAACTGATTAAATACAATATTTATTATTCACTTAATTGGAGAGATGTGGTATTTCTGTCAATGAAATGGTGAGCCGAAGCTAAGTGAAAACTCATCTATAGAAACTGAACAGTAATTCTATAGGCACGATGCTCTGATGTCAACGACGCCATGATATCCTTGTGCACTTGTGTCCTCAAAGGAGTGACACATCTTCCTAGAGCAGCCTCAGACTCCATCTCTGTCTTGGCAGTGTACTTGCTGATACCCTGCAAGTGTTTTCACCCCAGCTAAGATAGCTGGCAAAGAAGCAGCTTAAAAAAACTAGAGAGATACTGTGCAAAGCAGTGAAGGTCTACAAGGAATACAGAAAGAACAGACTTCAGATTTTTATGGTGAAGGAATAAGGTCAAGAAACATTGGCAATTGGTGCAGAAAAAAAACCCCAAACATTTTTGGCCTGAAGATAAAACTGGGAGAAAAACTAACCCATGGCCAAAGCCCTGGGGACTATTTTGAAGCCTGATGTAAAATATATGGTTTACTAACAATCCAGAGTCAATTGGAATATTCTTCTGTAGATATTGTGCTAATAAATATTCTGATTGATCTTTTTAATGCAAACATTGTGCTAACAGAGAAAGAATATGATACTGCTTCAAGTCTGGAGCCCTTTCCATTAGCTATCTGATCATGGCTGGAGGATTTATTGAATAATAAATTGTCTACTAGCAATAGGCTTGAAAAAGCTCAATACATCTTATTAGTGCACCAAAATTTTGCAATACAATAATTAGGTTTTGAGTAGAACAGAGACATTTTTCTGCATTCCACAAAGCGTCAATTAACGATTTTTTTAAGTTCTGGCTGATTTTAGTTGCAGAATACTCTTATTAGTTAAGACCAATGGGAATTACATTTGCAACTCTTGATGAGTCAAAAACATCCTCTATGGGAAATTTTGACTGAGTAGAGCATGCAGAATTAAGACCATGTGCAGTGTATAACATACATAATCTAAACAAACAAAAATCTCAAATAAATATGTAGGATACCTCAAACAGTCTCAAAAATTTACTATTTTTCTGTTTCCTTGCCAGGTAATAAAATGGCATGTTACATGCAGCTTGCATAAGCTGAATAGGTCTGAAAAAAATATGTTAGATAATAGAGTGAATGTGGACCCTAAATTCACAGAATCACAGAATCACCGGGTTGGAAGAGACCCATCGGATCATCGAGTCCAACCATTCCCACCAAACACTAAACCATGTCCCTCAGGACCTCGTCTACTTGTAACTTAAACACCTCCAGGGAAGATGAATTCCACTTTTATCTACCTAAACTCTGCTTTATACAGGAGGTGTAAATGAATTCAGCATACAAAAGAAATCATTCCAGTACTACAAGCATGAAACCATAAACCCCAACTTGGTTTCAAAGTTCTTTTGTACAGTCCAGCTATATATTAGTTCAACTTATGCAAGGATATATTTTGGAGACACTTGAGAGGCTCAACTGGAGTGTAAAGAGAAGGCATAGCTGATTTAAGCAAGAGCAGATTATATCTTCCTTTAAAGATGTAAAGAATCATGTTTTGACTCAGATAGCTTTTCTTCTGAAATAGCACAAACCTAAATATTTAAGAATATTTGGACTCGGCCACTAACTTACTGCTTTTTAGGGGATGGAAAAATGCCTCTAGTTCCACATCAGTCAGAAGAATAGCAACTGTTTATCCAGAGACAATTCTTGCAGGACTCTTGTTTGTACCATCATGCGATGGGATATCATGTAGCTGTGGTCACATTTACCTGAAATGTGCTACCACTCTGTTCTGAGTGTCTAGTTGTGTTACAAGCAGCCACAACTAGTGGTATCTGTCCACAATTTTAATGAAAATTTCTATACACGCTGACACCACATCCACCGCAATCTAATCTAACCCAGCCCTTCCACCCTGTTCCTGTATCTCCATTGAACCATTTGAAAATTATTAAAGGGTGAGGGAGTATGCATCTCTTTTTCCAGTTACTGAACTTCATAGCTTACTACATACATGCTAACACACAGAGGCTTGCGGTTCTAAGTTAGATTATGTTTTTTCCTGAAGCTTCCTCCTTCTGATAGATGTTCAATGTTATTGTAAAGCACCATACAATACTTAAACAGCATGCTTGGGTAGGTAGTGGATGATGGAACAGATCCACCTAGAAGCCATGCTGAAGCACATGGAGGACAGATAGGTGATTAATGGCAGCCAGCACGGCTTCACCAGACCTTAAAAATGCCTTGTGGAAGACTTAGTGTTAATTCCTTAAAACTATTATTACGTGATAACAGTTCTCAGCCCTCACAGAGTAGGCTTTGGCAGGGACTTGAACAAGGTCAGGACTGTATTCAGCTTCTCAGTTTCATGGAGTATCCACGTAAAGCTAGATTGTTTAACTCTGTATACAGACTCACAGAATCACAGAATCACAGAATCACAGAATCACCGGGTTGGAAGAGACCCATCGGATCATCAAGTCCAACCATTCCCATCAAACACTAAACCATG
>WAAB01013125.1:24780-37933 GCA_013389865.1 Piaya cayana
CTCCAGAGCCTCAACATCCTTCTTATGGTGAGGAACCCAGAACTGAACACAGGATTCAAGGAGCGGTCTCACCAGTGCTGAGTACAGAGGGAGAATAACCTCTCTGGACCTGCTGGTCACACTGTTTCTGATACAAGCCAAGATGCCATTGGCCTTCTTGGCCACCTGGGCACACTGCTGGCTCATGTTCAGTTGGCTGTCGACTCATATGCCAAAGTGCACACTGAAATAACTCCCAATTAACATCATTAATCTGAATCTACCAAGTCATTGTTGATTCAGCTGAGAATTGAGCAAACCGGACAAAAATAATTAGATATTCCGCCTCTGCTTGCTCAACATGATACCATCACCCACTGCCACCACCACAGTCAGAACAAATACTCAGCAGATTTGGCCTATGGTCATTTATATGGCAAAATGTCAAGTTGCGCACTAAGGCAGCCTCTAAACTCCATATGCATGTACTGTCATTCCACCCAAGTTATATGGAATAAAAACATGATTAGCAATTCTCAACTCAGTGTTTCAGTCTTTGAGCATTTACTACAAGAAGGGAATTACAGCATTTCTGAAGCTTCTGTGGTGCTGAAGCCAGCTTCACAGTGAAACACTGAAGACTGAAGGCCAGGGCTTTGGGAAGAAAAGAATTCTTATTCAAAAAATGAACTTTTTTTTAAAAAAAAGTCCTGGGAAGTATCTTTGGGTTATTATATTTCAGCTGAAGGGCTGAAAAGATAAGAAGTCACTGGATGTTTCTTCATTTTTTTCTTTCTTTTATTACCTTGTTCTTCTCTGATAAAAGGAAGACACGCAGTAAAAGACAAAAAGAAGTGAATAAAAGTAATCATCATAATTTCTAATTGAAAAAGGGAAGTGTGTTAAGAATCTGTAATTTTAAAATTAATTAACGAGAATGCACTGCAAATCCAACTAACTACTTTATTGACTGCTCGCAACTATGAGTGAAAAATTAATCCAGTCCCAAACTGATAATACACAGTGACTACAATTAAAGTTAACACTTGACTATGGCCCAGCATGTTGAAAAAAATGACTGGCAATGTGATATGTTTGAAATTCTAGGCTGTAAGCACTATTTCTGTCTGCACGTTATTTCTCCATTTCCAGCTATAATAGTTTCATCTAGAAACTTAAGCCTTCCAGGCTACATATTCATAACCTTTGAAAAACTTCTTGCCCTAAAAGTACATTTCTACAAAGCCTCTGTTGCACCACAGAGGAAGATGTAAGGGTTTCTGTGTGTCATGTCTGAGATGCCTAGAATCAGTCAAATCATAGCTTTTCATCCTTCCAGCTTACTGGAAGATGAAATAGATTACATATAGCCTCCCCATGTGTGAATGCTTCTGTATGTATTTAAAATGGCATTTCTTGCTTGCTCTGCAGTATTTTTCTTCAGAGATTTGTGTCAATGTCTTTGGTAAAACTCCCCCTCCTCCTCTCTGTTTTGCAGCACGCTATGAAAATGTCACCTACTGCCCACCTGCAAGGTGGCTGAATTTGAGCAATCTTGTAAGCACGTACTGAGTGATGTAAAGCAATGAGTCTGCCATAAATTTGCGAAATGGTATATAAATTAATGATATTATTCTGTATTTTCATTTACTAGGCCACATGATCCTATTTCAGCCAGTAAAAGAGCTTAAACATTGCTTTGACAACTATGTGTAATTTGCTATTCATTACTTCTTTATACTGCTGAATCTCCACATTTACTTTGCTCTTCAAATCTGATTGAGAACATCTCCAAGTCAAATCTTCTGTTGCCTTCTGGCATATATAAAATTATTTTTTTTCCCTATTTGTCATCTATCTTCAGTTTCCTATCCATAACACTGGAGCTCTGATATGCAGCTGAAAAGTCTTACAGGCAAAATATAGAACAAGAACTGTTATTTGTGAGCTGAGTGAATCAAATGTAAATATTTCAGATAGAGGTTCTCAAGCCCTGCTTAAACATCAACTCTGAACTGCTTTTTATTTTTCTATAATATCCAATGTGCAGAGAAGGATCTTTTAATAACTACAAGGAATGTTGAATAAATTGCAGATGGCACTGCAAAGGAACTGTCCTTGTGACTGCAAGAGTCATTTTTTTGTAAAGTAAAATAAATAAAAAAAAAAAAGCCTACTGTAACCTTAACAAACAGGTTGCTGCATGAAGCTGGTAGAGACTATTCTTCCACAGCCTCCTACAAGTACAATTCAAATTCTACCTGATCGATACCTGTTAGAACATATCAGATTTCTACCATTCACGCAAAAGTCCTACTACTGAGAACACCTAGTGCTGTTAGAAATGTTCTAGTTTTTATAGCATTANTTGTTGATTCAGCTGAGAATTGAGCAAACCGGACAAAAATAATTAGATATTCCGCCTCTGCTTGCTCAACATGATACCACCACCCACTGCCACCACCACAGTCAGAACAAATACTCAGCAGATTTGGCCTATGGTCATTTATATGGCAAAACGTCAAGTTGCGCACTAAGGCAGCCTCTAAACTCCATATGCATGTACTGTCATTCCACCCAAGTTATATGGAATAAAAACATGATTAGCAATTCTCAACTCAGTGTTTCAGTCTTTGAGCATTTACTACAAGAAGGGAATTACAGCATTTCTGAAGCTTCTGTGGTGCTGAAGCCAGCTTCACAGTGAAACACTGAAGACTGAAGGCCAGGGCTTTGGGAAGAAAAGAATTCTTATTCAAAAAATGAACTTTTTTTTAAAAAAAAGTCCTGGGAAGTATCTTTGGGTTATTATATTTCAGCTGAAGGGCTGAAAAGATAAGAAGTCACTGGATGTTTCTTCATTTTTTTCTTTCTTTTATTACCTTGTTCTTCTCTGATAAAAGGAAGACACGCAGTAAAAGACAAAAAGAAGTGAATAAAAGTAATCATCATAATTTCTAATTGAAAAAGGGAAGTGTGTTAAGAATCTGTAATTTTAAAATTAATTAACGAGAATGCACTGCAAATCCAACTAACTACTTTATTGACTGCTCGCAACTATGAGTGAAAAATTAATCCAGTCCCAAACTGATAATACACAGTGACTACAATTAAAGTTAACACTTGACTATGGCCCAGCATGTTGAAAAAAATGACTGGCAATGTGATATGTTTGAAATTCTAGGCTGTAAGCACTATTTCTGTCTGCACGTTATTTCTCCATTTCCAGCTATAATAGTTTCATCTAGAAACTTAAGCCTTCCAGGCTACATATTCATAACCTTTGAAAAACTTCTTGCCCTAAAAGTACATTTCTACAAAGCCTCTGTTGCACCACAGAGGAAGATGTAAGGGTTTCTGTGTGTCATGTCTGAGATGCCTAGAATCAGTCAAATCATAGCTTTTCATCCTTCCAGCTTACTGGAAGATGAAATAGATTACATATAGCCTCCCCATGTGTGAATGCTTCTGTATGTATTTAAAATGGCATTTCTTGCTTGCTCTGCAGTATTTTTCTTCAGAGATTTGTATCAATGTCTTTGGCAAAACTCCCCCTCCTCCTCTCTGTTTTGCAGCACACTATGAAAATGTCACCTACTGCCCACCTGCAAGGTGGCTGAATTTGAGCAATCTTGTAAGCACGTACTGAGTGATGTAAAGCAATGAGTCTGCCATAAATTTGCGAAATGGTATATAAATTAATGATATTATTCTGTATTTTCATTTACTAGGCCACATGATCCTATTTCAGCCAGTAAAAGAGCTTAAACATTGCTTTGACAACTATGTGTAATTTGCTATTCATTACTTCTTTATACTGCTGAATCTCCACATTTACTTTGCTCTTCAAATCTGATTGAGAACATCTCCAAGTCAAATCTTCTGTTGCCTTCTGGCATATATAAAATTATTTTTTTTCCCTATTTGTCATCTATCTTCAGTTTCCTATCCATAACACTGGAGCTCTGATATGCAGCTGAAAAGTCTTACAGGCAAAATATAGAACAAGAACTGTTATTTGTGAGCTGAGTGAATCAAATGTAAATATTTCAGATAGAGGTTCTCAAGCCCTGCTTAAACATCAACTCTGAACTGCTTTTTATTTTTCTATAATATCCAATGTGCAGAGAAGGATCTTTTAATAACTACAAGGAATGTTGAATAAATTGCAGATGGCACTGCAAAGGAACTGTCCTTGTGACTGAAAGAGTAATTTTTTTGTAAAGTAAAATAAATAAAAAAAAAAAGCCTACTGTAACCTTAACAAACAGGTTGCTGCATGAAGCTGGTAGAGACTATTCTTCCACAGCCTCCTACAAGTACAATTCAAATTCTACCTGATCGATACCTGTTAGAACATATCAGATTTCTACCATTCACGCAAAAGTCCTACTACTGAGAACACCTAGTGCTGTTAGAAATGTTCTAGTTTTTATAGCATTATCTAGACATTATAGGTACTAAATTGATCCATAACATGAATCAGAGAACAAAATGATGTTAGAGATCAAATTACTCTCAGCAAATAATTTGCCACATTCAAGGCATTTAGCGTATTTTTCCCCACCTTGATTTCAGTGGCTCAGATTTCTCCTGTAAGAGTGTAATGATTGCAATAGTTAGAATACAATTTAATTATTTTTAATAATTATTACTATTAGTCTTCACTCAGTCACTCTGCACTCTGCATATATATACACATATGAAAAAACAAACCTAGTTCCTACCTCTCCATATAAGATCATGGCTTCAGACTATGAGTAATTTATTTTTTCAGTGCCACATTCTTTTTCCTGTCTTTTGCTTTCTTTAGTACTAGAATTCCTAGTGGAACTCTATCTCTTGTTAAGATTTTGTTTCCATGGAAGACTATGAGTTGGACCTTTGCCAGGATGAAATGATCATTTCACTTGCATGAACAAAATGGTGTTTACACATATCATTCCTTGTAACAGTATTTCAATATTTATTTTAGGAAAATTAACAACATGGAACCATGTCCCTGATGCAGCAACAGATGCAATACATACAAATTAGGGAAGGTTAAACACATGTATATAGGAGTAATCAATATGATCCCCTATTGTAGGAACATGGTAAATTTTGGAATGTGGAAATGTAATGGGTTACCAGTTCCACTAAATATTCGGTAACAGAAAGATACCGTCCAGCAACAAAATAAAAGAGAATGTGGTTCATAGATTAAACAACCTTAATACAGTAACTGCTTTATTACAGATCAGATTTGTTTAGTTTAGTAGTAACCAACTTTATACAAAACTCCTACTAGAATTCATTTCATTGTGGCTAACCTTAGGATTATACCTATCAGGATAATGCTACTAAAAGGATAAACTGTATAAAACAAAGTTTCCTCATCCAATTTGGACTGTAACGAGTCCTGAATAAAAGGTTTCTGTTGAATACAACTTGCAGAATTACCTGTTTACTTTCTTGATGGACATGTAACCTGTGTATGCACATGATTCTCATCCCATCTGCATTCAGTCCGGCTAAAGTGTAATAGTAAACTCCACAACTGGAGAATTGCTGGAGGACGGGGCCATCTGCTCTTTTGTCTCAGTGCCTCTGGAAGGGGTGACCTTTCCCTGACAGCCCCACACTGCTCTCCAGTGAGCTCATGTTGCAGTAGTCAGCATTGGGGAGCAAAGTAAACCCACCAGGCAGACAGGTGGCTGACAGCCTGTGAAGGTCCTGCCCAAGACCATCCAGATACCAGGCTAAATTCAGTACCTATCTTCACATCATCACTCTAACCTCATGGTCTTCAGTAGAGGGTGCTGGTACAGCTTTTTCTAAAGTGAACATGTAAAGTGGCTACACGTGTGCACCTCTGGCTATGGCGATCCTGATATAAATGTGCATATTTACCTAAAAGAATTTATTCATAAATTTTGTCCTCTCTCTGTAAATATGAAAGTTTTGAACGGAACAGCTCCTTCCTAAGTAAAAACCATCAGCTCTGTATTTTACAAACTCACACACATGCACTACTTAAAATGTGCAAGTTCATTTTGGAGAGTAACAGTGTATGGCTGAACGGGGGTAAAATTACCATGTAAGAAAGTTACTTCACATGTTTCCTTGTCTATTTGTCATGCCATTACATTTATTCTCCACAAACTTGGAGTCATCCTTCCTTGCCAGTCTAGGCTGGTCAGAGATGTCACAATCTATTTAACATTCTACAATGATTTCGACAGTGCACATACACATCTGACAATTTCAATATGAATACTGAGGAAATATTATACTGCATTCAGTAGACTGATATAAAAAGCAAAACAAATACTATGTTTTCATCAAATTAAAAAAAGTATTCAAGTACTATTGTTTCATTCACAAAATATATCAAAACTGCCAAACAAAAAGAGCAGGTTGCAAAAGTAATCAAAACAGATGCAAAGTATTACAGTACTTCAGAAAAGACAAAAGAAAGATGATTCTTAAGACTATTTAAATGTATAGCTATTAGTATAATTTCTTCTTTTTGATAACTGGATCATTTAAAATCGTTGAATAGTGATAGATCACAGTTCTGAAGGAGACTGCATCACCCTCAGCAAAGTTTTTCCATCTGTTTCCAGCTTCTTGTCCTTTCAGAGTCAATTTTCAATACTTCATATCTCCATCTCCAGTCATTATTCAGGGGCAGCATTGATATAACCAGCAGCAATAAAACTGATTAGAAAAAGAGGGCAGGGTGGGTAAATACATTAGGAGTGAATGAGAGAAGCCAGGGGTAACAAAGTAGCTTTTGTTATACATGCCGTGGGAGCTAGGACCATACACCAGGGAGGATCTTAAATAGCTACCTCACATTAATGCAGTGCTAGTGGCTAATGGACATGCAACAGGATTAAATCCATATGGTAATGGCATTGAAAAAGGAAAAGAGGGAGTAATAAGAAAAAAAATTCATAGAATGGAACACTCATCTCCTCTCAAACAATTTTAAAACCTCAATCCATCTTCTGCTGCAGCAGACTGATTTGCCATTGGCTTTGATGGAAGTAGCGCTGGTCTCATTATTGGCAGCAGGCATATTTACAATACATTACATAACCCTCCATAACATGCTCCCAGAAAAAGTGACTACCAAAAAAAAGCCCCAGAAGCACTCACTAAGGGAAGGGCTTCTATAGTGCTTAGCATACAAAATCCAGCTCTGTTCTTATTTGATCTAAAAGACAATGGTCAGGGCTCTTGGTCCAACAGATGACCTTTCCTTTCTTCCTTTCAACAGCATATGGTTGGGACACCCTCACATCAAAGGAGGCTACTGTCAGGTGAAAAGAAGCAGTAACAGAACACTCCCCATTACTCTTCCATGATCACTTAGTGCTCATTCAGGCTTGATGCTCTGATATTTTCCAATATATGTAATGTCAACCAAGAAAATTCTTCTGACATGACTGAACATTCCTCTGAACATGACTACTACTCGGGTTAGGAGTATAGCAAATGTGTAATTATTGGCAAGACCAAGACAGCTGAGGCTCTTCCTCTCCTCCTCCTTGGCCAAAAAGCCAAATTTCCATTTTCTTACAACTTCTGACACACCAGAACTGAGTTGCAATGCATTGGATTTGCAAGATAATTTCTAAAGTGATTTGAAACTATAAGGAAGGAGAAGGACATTTGCAGTGCATTCCCAGTAAGCACAAGAGATACCATTTCCAACAGCACACAAAATTGGAAGTGCTTGGTATTTCCCTTGCACAGCACAGTTAACTGAAAACCTACTGCTCTATCTGAGGGAAGTCTGGAGTCACAGCATTTCTGACTCTACAGTTTCACAACACTACCTTGAAATTGCAGAGATACTCTTGACCTGTTTCTAAAGCTAGGGACTTAATGGTACTAAACTGAACAAGGTCACATCTTTCCTTGTAACATTGCATTAAATGTAATATTGAAACAGAAGGGACAGGAACAGAGGACACTTTCGTTGGAATGAAGAGGAGCACTACTATCTCATCTTATGAAGAACTCTTTTTAGTCAAGGAATTTTGCTGAGCTCTGTTGCTCCCACTTAACTAATTCCCTCCTCCTGACAGATAGACATTAAGGTCACCGTTTTCAAAGCAGCTGCCCTGAAACTGATGGAGTGTTTCCCTTAAAGGCTTAAAGGCTTGAGATAGGAACTGACAGAGGAGTCTTAGTCCTCAGCAGGGGAGCACAATATGAAACATAAATGGTGGTACACAACCCCATGGTTCTTCTGTTCCCCTTGGATTAGGAGCCTACTCGTCCTGCTAAGACCCACAGAGGTCTAAGAAAGCCCCTGCTGCTCACACAAGAGAACCACAAAATGAGAGTGGAGAAACAAGCCCCAAATGAAGTACCTGGACCTGAATTATTCCATAACCCAAGAATACTGGAGCCTAGACTTTGATTCACACCTACTCACACCAAAAAAGCAATGTGAATCTTCTTGTATCAAGGGGGTGGCAAGTTTGCTGGACTGAACTTTGCTTTTGGCTTAGCGGTTTGTAAGGGCTGACATAGTAAATTGCAAACACTAATTATAAAGTAAGCATAAAGAATCCAAAACTTCAAGCAATGACTAGAGATCACAAAAAAAAGTGTGATGAGACACCTAAATCTCAGATGTATTAGGGACTTGTCTTGCCATTGGATGTTGGTAGTGATTGATGGCTAACAGATAACAAGGTACTATCTCAAAATATTTTGGAGATTTGGGAAAGCTCTTATTTGGGGAAGATTTCTGCTAGAAGAGCAGTAGCTTATCCATGGCACTTAAGAAATTTGCTGTTCTCTTCCTGATCTGAAGCTGTACCTGCAGCATGGATACAGAACTGCATGGCTACCTCCACTGATACATCTGGGTTCTTGAGATGTACCAGGGATGATAATCTACAGCTTCTATAAATACGCTCATCGTTCTGTTCTCCTGTCCTGCCCAGCATATTTTACTGCTGAATCTTTCTCTTTTTACCCTCTAATGAGTGCCCAGCTTGGCACACTCAGATAAATGCGTCCTTGCTTTGCTTTTGCAAGAAAAAGGTAAGTGAAAACTGACACTTTCATCTGATTCTCAGCCACAGAGAGAGTCTTAATTTTTTTCTCATCTGATAATCACACTTACTATACTGTAATCATACCCACTATATTCTGAGATCTCCTGCCAAACTGCAAGTCTGACTCATAAGACCAGAACATAAATATTTCTCTTCTGTAATTTTCATAACACACTTTAAAATGTTGGGGTGTTTTTTCTGGATACAGTTCCAGGGCCTGTTAAAGAAGCAAAAGTTTGATCCATCACACTAAAAACATCACATCTTGGGCTAGATTTATGACTAGCCTACTCAGCCACTCTATGAGAACAGAGAACTGCAGGAAAGGACACACTCTCTCTCAAAATTGCTGTATTTGGAGAGTTTCCTCAGATGGCTGTCAGCTGCTTCCCCTTTGGGGAATGGTGTCAGCAGTTGTGACACTGACTTCTATAACAAGATCTGGTGCAGCTACACTTTTGCTTTAAATAAGCTTTTTAAGTATCAGAAGAATTTGTACTAAGCAGCACAAACTCCACACATGGTGAAAATGGAGTTATGTTCCTGAACTGAGCTCTATGCTTTTGTGACAAGATTGAACTGACTGTTCAAGCTAACTACATAAAATTCACTCCAGTATCTCCACAGAACACTGAAATCTATACAACAGATGTGTCCTCAGGTCTGCAGAGAGATCAAATTCTTTCTAGCAGGTAAAGCTACTCAACAAAATCCCTAATTTTTTTTGCACCTCTGACTATTAAATAACTATTTAAAATAATTTAAAACCACCCTCTATTATAAGTATAATCTACTTATTTCATACAGGAAGGACTCCCAAATTTACTACACAAAAGGCACCAATCTTCCCTACTTTGAAGGCAGCCTAGAAAAACCGAGATAGAACTTGGGGGTACTGGTAGATTAAAAACTGGACATGAGCAATGTGCAGTTGCAGCATAGAAACCAACCACATCCTGGGTTGCACCAAAAGAAGCGTGACCAGCAGGCTGAGGGAGGTGATTCTACACCCCTTTACTCTACTCCTGATTAGACTTCATCTGGAGTATTGGGTCCAGACCTGGAGTCCTAAGCACATGAAAGGAGTGGCCCATTTGGAGTGGGTCCAGAGGAGAGCCACAGAAGTGATTAGAGGTATGGAACACCTCTCCTGTGAAGAAAGACTAAGAGAGTTGTTCAGCCTTGAGAACAGAATGTTCCATGTAGACCTTACAGAGACCTTTCCATCACAGAACCACAGAACCATAGATGGATTAGATGATCTTTAAGGATCCCTTCCAAGCCAAACCATNGGTCCAGATCTGGAGTCCTAATCACATGAAAGGGATGGACCATTTGAAGTGGGTCCAGAGGAGGGCCACAGAAGTGATTAGAGGTATGGAACACCTCTCCTGTGAAGAAAGACTTAGAGTTGGGGTTGTTCAGCCTTGAGAACAGAATGTTCCATGTAGACCTTACTTCGACTTTCCATCACAGAACCATAGAACCGTAGATGGACTAGTCGATCTTTAAGGATCCCTTCCAAATCAAACCATTTTATAATATTTAAACTGACCTTGAATTTCACTTGGGAAGAGGAAGACATAATTAAAAAAATCCCATTCAAATCCTATATGGGTGGGGCAGGATTTCCCAGTAAAAATACAGATTTAAAACATGAACAAGTCAGTGTTGAACCTTTCTGTCTTGTCTAATAGCTACTTTAACATGTAGTCCTTAAAACATGAGATAAAGTATTTTAAAACTTTACTAATTTTTCCATAATCTAAACATAAAATCACAGTCTGGCCATAGGAATCAATATCACATCATTACTCTTCATCTTCACGCAGCTCTGATGTTTATATTTACTATACAGTATATCTTTAAATGTTCTACTCCAGCACAGCGAGCAATTCCAGCTCCTAATGATGCCTTTTGCTGCAGGTTCTGTACATCGATGAAAGATAGTCTGATAAGGAGATAGGGCTGAGATAACAAGCAGATTGCTTGCTGCTACACCAATATGCTGCTGTATGCTGTACCCTTCCCTCACAAACTGCACTGGATCTTACACAACCTGCTACAAGTACTTCATGCCATCATCTATGTAAAACTAGGTGATCACATCATGACTACTCCATTTAAAACACTTAATTGCTCTTGTTTGGCTTGGGAACAAATGTCCATAGCAAAGTTTTTGTTTTCTGTGCTTTCAGGGTATCTGGTGTATATGCAAACAGATGACAGTGCCAGGGTGGTAAAAGAGAAGAATGAAGAGCATTTCCTGAACTCATTATTTTTGTTAAAACAGGTATTAATAGTGGTCTAAAGACTGAGCTTAACCACAAATTATCTTGACATACACAGGACTTCATGACACGGGTCTGTAGTACCACCATTTGAGATTAATGGTGGGACACGGAGCTGTTTCTCAGCACAAATGTTGCAGTTGCTCTGAGAAAGAATATATCATCTCCTATTCCAAAGCTTTTGCATTTCAATGCTATCTTGTCCCAGTTACACTCAAATGTGTTAGGCATGCAATACGAAACATGGAGTTGTTGAAACTTTAATTTTGAGATGGGCAGGACGGCAATTCAAACTCAGGTTTAAAATAGAAAGCTCATTGATTCCTTCAGTGTGGAAGCATTTCTGTGACTGCAACAGAGATTATTCTTATTTGAACAAACCTTACTGCTAACGACCCAAATTATGCTATTTGGTTTAAAGCAGACTGCCTGGTGATGTCAGTGGAGAAGTCTGTTTAAAAACCAATGGTAGGACATGGCAAAGGTATATAATACAATGAGTTTCCCATCTAAGTAGCAAATCCTCTAATAGGGTCTTTCTGGGAAAGGTATTGGCTGTAGTTTAAATAAAAAAAACCCACACAGTGCTGGATTACTTGCTATTTTGGATCGACTCCAAAGTCCTGAATACTCAGATTAGTACTGGGGAAGCTGAACTGGTAATACATGAGCAGATGAGTTAGCTGCAATAAAAAACCACTATCTCTCACACAGGTCTGTAATTCATTATCTGGACCAGCAGCAACTTTCCAGGGTGTGCAAAGAATTAGAGGAAGGAAAGAAATGAAAGGAGGGAGGGAATTAAGGAAAGGAGGAAGTGAAGGAAGAAGGAAGGCAGGAGAGCTGGAAGGAAAGAACAAAGAAAGGAAGGAGGGGAGGACATGAGGGAGGGGGAGTGTGACCGGAGCAAGAGAGGAAGGGAGAGAGGGAGGAATGGAGAGAAGGAAATAGGAAGGGAGGGAGGGGATGGTACTCAACACATCCAAGCTTAAGGTAGTTATTCTCTCTCAACTGTCATCTACAGTCGACAGAGACAGCAACACTGCTCCAAAGGATTGTGCTGGACACCCAGGGAAGCTTTCACTTTACATGATAATCCAGAAGCACAAGGTGGTGCAATTTAAGCAGTGTAAAATGCCCTGTCCTAATTTCTCCTTCACCATTATTAAAAAATATTGAATTGATATTTTTGTCATCATTTTAAACAAACATATGTGGAATCAGTTTTCAAGCTTTTTTTTCTGTAAGAAGGATGGCAAAAATTTTTTTTTTTCTAAAGAAAGATGAAATTACAATGGGCAGCAGAGGAAAATATATCAAAGGTAAAAGGAGGACTAGGGAAAATCTTCAGTCTCTACTAAATGCAGAGGGAGCAACAGTAACAAGGGATGAAGACAAGGCTGAAGTACTCAATGCCTACTTTGCTTCAGTCTTTAACAATAAAGAAAGTTGTTCCCTCTGCGCACAACCCCAGGGGTTGGAGGAGCAGAACAAGGTTCCCACGATCCAAGAGGAGGTGGTTAGAGACTTGCTTGCCCAGCTCCACAAGTCTATGGGGCTGGATGGAGTCCATCCAAGAGTTTTGAGGGAACTGGCAGATGTACTTGCCAAACCGCTTTCCATAATCTTCCAGTGGTCCTGGATGACTGGGGAGGTACCACTGGACTGGAGGCTGGCTGATGTCATGCCCATCCATAAGAAGCGGCACAAGGCGGATCCACAGAACTACAGGCCTGTCAGTATGACCTCAGAACCGGGGAAAGTCATGGAGCATGTGATCTTGAGTGCTATCACAAAGCACATGCAAGAGAACCGGGT
>WAAB01013125.1:38316-63224 GCA_013389865.1 Piaya cayana
GTGAAGGGGCTGGTGAACAGGCCTTATGAGGAACGGTTGAGAGAGCTGGGGTGGTTTAGCCTGGAGAAGAGGAGGCTGAGAGGAGACCTTATTGCTCTCTATAACTACCTGAAGGGAGGTTGTGGAGAGGAGGGAGCTGTCCTCTTCTCCCAAGTGACAGGGTACAGGACAAGGGGGAATGGCCTCAAGCTCTGCCAGGGGAGGTTCAGGCTGGATATTAGGAAAAAAAAATTTCACAAAAAGGGTCATTGGGCACTAGAACATGCTGCCCAGGGAGGTGGTTGACTCACCTTCCCTGGAGGTGTTTAATGTGCAGGCGGATGAGGTGTTGAGGGGCATGTTTTAGAGATTGGTAGGAATGGTTGGACTCAATGATCCGATGGGTCTCTTCCAACCTGGTGATTCTATGATTCTAAAAATCATGATATATGGCAATACTTTGTTGTTATACAAGACATAAACACCAGTTTTTGCAACATGGAAGTGAGGGAACAAACAGGATGCACTACTTTTACCAAAGCTGCAGACAGGAAAATGGCAACACACTAATAAGGAGAAAAAAAGAAATTAGGATATAGCAGACAAAAAAAGCTGCTTGCCATGGGCTGAATGTATTTAAAACCATGGTTTGATTTAGTCTAAAGAATAAAATGTTTTGAATTAAAATGAAATTATTTTCTTCTTACCATTATGTGAATGGTGGATTTAAAAAAGAACAGAAACAATTTCTGGCTGAATTGAGATGATGTTTTGCCTTTGAAGTCTTCAAGTCAGAAATGGAACTCAAAGAAAATCTCTCTTATCATAGTGTTCCAGTCGATGGCCATGGACGAGACCTCCAAAAGTAGCTTTTCTTGACCCTCTTGTATTTCCTCACCTCCCTTTATCTTATGTTCTTCAGTGCGTACAACAAAAAGAGTGTTCAGTATTCAGTCCTTACACTGTTAGAAAAGATACTTTTTTACTTCAGGATACAGAATTTAATTTATGTCATTATTCTCAGTGTTTCTTTTACAAGATAATCTAATGATTCAGCAAGTAAGAGAATCTGTTCCACTATATGTCACGAAGAGTAATATTAGCTATTATTGTTCGTGATACATTAGGACATTATCTTACTGGATGTAACTAATTCAAAATCAGCCTGCTGCCTCTCAGGAATCCTGCAGATTCCTCTTCTAAACATAACAAAATCAGTAAGAATGCTTCCTAAATTAGCATCAATCCAGTAGAACACACATCTGAGGCTTAGGCTACCTATGCTAACTTTTTAGTTGTTTTTCATTTAACCTATCCACCTTAAAACTTTCCTTGGGAATATGAAATTTACTTTCTTAAACACATAATGAAACACGCAGTTTATGACAAGACTTCATTCAGATTATTCCATAAAGTAAAATACTCCAGAGTATTATAGAGGCACATGAGTGAAGGACCAGCTAAAGTGTTTGAAAAGTGTCTTTGCACCATGGGTCTGGAAAAAAAAAACCCCAACCCTCAAAACAAACCCTCTCTTTAAATAAATTTTAAACTATAACCCCAGCTGCTAGTGTAGTGATGACTGACTGATTTGCAGAAATTCCAGAACAATTGCTTTGAAGTCTGAATATCCTAAATTCTCTTAATAGATGCTAACTCAAATGTTACTGATGCAAAGCAACCACATTCCTTTTCTCATCCAGGACTTGTACAGGACCACAGTACTTATAGAACACAGATGGGACATGCCAGTAGAACACACTAGGGAAGCCCAAATCACAGGCATAATTTTCCTGGGAACTTTGTAGATGATGACCATGCAGCAAACAAGCATAAACTCTGAGGTTAGTAGTCCTAAATCAACTCTATAAGTAGAAATTTAAGTTATAAATATGCATACAGACATTCACCAAATTCAGAAACACTCACTCTTTTTTTAATAACTGCAAATGTGATAAATCTAACACACCAAAATTTAATTTTAGCCACTTAGAAATTTCTTCAAAAAATACAGTGATCAAAATTTGTCACACAGCATGATCATCCATATTGCCTTCAAGATAAGAAGAACAACAATCAATACCACAAATAGGAAAAAGACCTTAGACTTTTTTTAAAAAATTAAGATGGGTTAGAGTTCAATGAGAACTTTGCTAAGAGCTTTTTTTTGTTTTTTTAGTACACTTTAAAGCCTATGGTATAATATACAAAGTATTAAAAACACCTGAAAAAACAGAGGGTCTAAAGACCTCCTACTTGTCCCCCATGGGACATCAGTTCCATCCAGTAACACCAGATCAAGCACTTTACAAACACCATAACATTCATGTTAAAACTAGCTGGGTTTTTTTTTCCTGCTCATATTAGAAGGCTTTTGCACAAACCCATTCTTCTGATAGCTAGTAATCTTTAAATTTCTTTCCTGTTCATACCCACTTTTAATTTGTGCCAACGAACTCCCTTTGTTCATTCATCTCCAATGTTTACCTTCTTTATGTTATAGCACAGAATAATAATGTCTGCTCTCAGCCTTTGTTTTTCTAGACTAAGAAGCCAGGCTTTTCAAATCTCTCCATAGAAAATGGTTTGGGGTATTTTTTTTCCTGTCACTTAGACCAATATCTCATCAAGACAAATTCAGATCTTTTTCTGAGGCCCTAAATGGACCTTGCAATCCCCACTGTTAAATTTCAGTCCATTGATACTATTTTGCCCCAAAGGTGATACTGTTTTCCTCCTATATTGTGAACTTTCTCTTTGTTGTTAATCTCTGCAAATTTAGAAGTTTCCTCTCTCTCTTTTTCTTTTGTTTTTGGTAAAATCACTAATAAAAATAGAGTTGTATTGACATTTAGAAAATTCCTTACTAATTTCTAGCATGATTTTAAGAAGTATTTATTTCTGCCAAAAGAAGTATATCATTGCATGGTAGAATTTTTAGCAGTACTTGGACATATAACTTGGACTAAGTTTGGTGACTGTTGTACTTTTGGATTTCCATTGTGGCACACACACTTACAGTCTGACTTGAGTCATAGAATCATCAGCTTGGAAAAGACCTTAGAGATTATCACCTTCAACTGCACCTGTCTACTACTAAATCATGTACCAAGCACCTCATCTACCTACCTTTTAAACACCTCCAGGGATGGTGACTCAACCACTTCCCTGGGCAGCCTGTTTCAGTGCTTGAGAACCCTTTCTGTGAAGAAATTTTTCCTAATGTCCAATCTAAACTTCCCCTGATGCAAANTTCTCCCCATCACTAGTCTGTTTCATAACCTGGTCATCTGACTTAACACACGTGGTTTTCCAGTAATATAGTACACAGTGACCAGAAATACAAAAATTAGTTCTCTCTTCAACAATGTATGAGTTGTGAACAGAAGGCTTTTCTTTGAATACTGCACCATACAAATGGGAGGGGATTACTACAGCTACTACACAGAAGCAAGGAGAGCTTGGACTCCACAGTTCCAGAGCAGAAAAGACAGCATCTCTTCCACATATGAAAGAACAACCCTCTTCTACCCTCCACATTCTTGGGATTTCTATGTGACACTAGGACTTGAGTCGCTTTACTTTTAGCTATCAGACTGGCACAGTAGTCTTTGACTTGCTAAATGGGTTCTAGATTTAATGTTAGAGACAACTAATTTTTTAACCAGAAAACATACTTCTGTTTTATTAAGAAAGAAATTGCCTGAATTGGTCGTCAGTAGAAATGTACTTATTTAACCTAGCCAAAACCCAAAGGGAAAACAAAAACTAGCAGCAGAATGAAGCAGAGCTTGCATTCCTATTAATATTTTCATTGTTAGTACTGTTGTTACTCTGATGGTCATATTTCCATAAATACGTCTTTTTCAGGATGTGTTTTGGGATGACTGCTAAAGCCCAGGCTGGTATCGAAACTTGCAGCTGTGAAAATATATTGGCTTTTCACCAGCTTTGAATCTGCCACTTTACAATTGTTTCATACATTTTTGTTCATCATTTGTATTTCACTTAAAAGCCCACATGACAGTGACAGACTTTTGGAATTTAATGAACTTCCATACCGCATTATTTGCCTTTTTATCTGTTTGTGCCGTAGTAAATTTATCAGTGATGCTGACAAGTTGCAGTCTCGGAATTAGGCCATCTTTGAGTTTACAAGAGATATCTTTTTAAAGACTCACTAACAGATAGGTAACATGAGGTGGTTAGAGTGCTACTCTTCTTTTTGGTAAAGTGAATTTCTTTGGGTTTTCATCTGGCTGATAAACCAAAATGGTTTGGAGTCAGTTAACTCCTGGGCAGGAATAGCTGTTACTACAAGGGTGCTTGCATCTGTGTTACAGTCACGGCATTTGTCTTTCATAACAAGCTTTCAGCACCCTTCAAGGCAGGAATGAAGAATGTTTCTTCTATTTAATCCTATCTCTGAGTTATTTTGTTGGTCTTGGCTTTGACTGATTGGACTTAGAGAGGATAGTAGTGTGGGGAGGGAGAGAAGCATATGAAGGGAGGGTCTGTTTGTTTTCTTTTTCTACTCTGTATTGGCAATATTTGGCCTGCATCTTATTTGGATGCTTGTAATTTTGTTTGTAAAACACTGGTAAATCCACAGAATGCCTCTGACTGATATAAAAAGCAAGAGGGGAAAAAAGTTTACTACAAAAATTCTTACTTTCTTCTACAGTTTCTAAGGAAAATTTACTCAAACATTGTGCTTATAGGCTTTGGAGTTTTTTTTCCTCCTGATAATCTGGTGCCAGTGTTCTGTAATGTTATGTACTTGACCTGGATTTTATTCCTCTTTCTATTGTGTCACCTCCAGAGGCTTCAATAATAATATACCAAATAAAATACCAAGCCAATCTAGGCTTTAATCTTTTCAGCTAATATGAGTAAGGGAAGGTTGCATCTGATCAGGGCCTCAATAGAGGCCCTGGGAGGAAGAAAAGGAAAGATTTATGTACCATCATTATGCATCCCAAAGGAGATGTTCTTTGTTCTGCAGATTCTTCTGCAGTTTTGGCAAAAATGCTTTTCTTTGCCTCTCTGTTTCCTCATTAAAAAACCCAAACAAAGAAAACAGCCTCAAACAAACCTCATTAGCATCACCCTCCTTCAGTTTTGGTGAAAAAGGAATAGATCATGTTGGTAGCACATAGACACCAGTAAGCTAACAATATGTACGGTTTACTCACTCTTAGCCACGCTTGAGATTGCTGCATGAACTTCAGCTACCTAGTTCAGATGGAAAAATGAGGTTTCCCCTGTGAGCAGTGGAAATACACAAGCTACCCCAGAAAACCATTTACATGGAGCTTCTCATGCTCTCCTTCCAGTGACCGAATAGATAATCTATATGTTGACAGTAGCTGTGCTTTTCTGTCTCTGTACGTATCACAACAGTACTTTCCTTACGAAGTAATTCCTGCTAATAATTACCTCCCTTGTGGGGTAGCTTTCACAAAGGACATCACCCCCTGGTGATCAAGGAGCTTCCCTCCAGTCAACAAGGTAACTCCTGAAAGGCAACTGGTCTTTGATATCACTGAAATGAAAAAGATGCTGACCTGCCACCACCCTGACCCTACTACAAGACTTAAAGCAGAAGCAAATAAAAAAGTCCCAGGATCAATCAACCTGTTTATTTCTCAAGCTTGAAGGAGCCTGCAACTCTAGTTAAATTTGAAAGTTAAGAAAAACATCTGATTATAGCTGCAGAAACCATGAGCTGGTTTGTCATTTTAAGATCGGTACATCTCAAGCAAATAAAGGAACTCCTGAGAGCCCAACATCTTTGTAAACAGAGCCATTCATTGATATGGTTGATTATGAATTTTGAATCTACTGTGGGGATACAGTTCTGAATCTGCTGGACTGTGAACTCCTTCAGAATTTCTAATGCCCTTTCTAGGGCTCTGAGAGTGTTGGAAAAACTGGTGACATAACAATTATGTTTTCCAAACATAAAGCTACACACGTGAATGAACTCTGCCAGAAGAGTAGGCAGACATTTGGAATCCAGAGCCTAAAATGTAAGAGCACAACTCTGTTGTTTATAAAAGGAGTTGTTGCTTCCTATCATTATCCATCGTTACTTGCCAACAGTCACTTGATAAAAACCTGAGGTATTAATGCATACATAGCTTGATTGAGAAAATGTAGCAAGTCATTAACCCTAAGCAATATATGCTTATCTTTGCTGGTGATGCTGTCAGTATTTAATTTCCTGTAGATCATAAATTCAATAGAGAGTTGACAGTGCTGTGTGGAACAAGTAGGGGGAAAATTCCCTTTTTAATATCTCATCCTATTGATCATTTTCTTTACTAGTGAAGCTCTCTGTAAGCCATTTGGACAGTAAAATCATTCCTGAAAGTGTCAAGAGGCATATGATTCATAGCATCTCTCTGGTAAAAATAAAGGGGGAAGAGTTAAAAAAGGGAATTTCTTTTATATCCCATTCTTAGATTCCTTCATTTTTCCTGTACTCTTTTCTCATGAGCAAGTCCTACATTCTTCTGAAGTATTTATCTATTTATGAAATGGTTTTCTTTGAGAAATCAGCTTACTAATATAATTTGTCCTTCATGTCCGGGAATTTAAGTTAACATTTTTTGGTTCTTTATTTTATTCACACTGTTACCCAAACAATCACTTCTACTCTGTGCATTTTTATGGCCCCTTAGATACACTACAATACTACGTAAAACCTGATCTTGTTCTCAAATAATCAGATCTTGGTCTATCACCCAGATGAGGATCAATACAGACAGATGGTGCCTACGCAAAAGTCTGTGGAGGTGAACAGAAATCACTCCATCGACTCAGACCCCAGGAGCCATGAGCCGCAGCCTCCTACCAAACATGTGCTTCAGCAAAATATTGGGGATTTGTCCATATGTCTAATGCTGTTGTGCTGAAGATCTTGAAATTGGCATATGGCATAACTTGGTGAGAGAATTCAAGTTTTGCAGAAAGTTATTTATGTATATCCTGTAAAGTCTGTCAACTTCAGAGCAAATAGCTTTGGAGTAACTTATTTTAGACTTTAGATTAAGCAATGTGCATCAGCCCTCTCAAATTCATATTCAACTGGGAACCATCTGGCTACTTTTAAGTTGATATATCTGTCAACTGAAAAGAAACATCAAATAAAAAAAATGCTGTGTTCAGAGACATCAGAAGCATTGTCACATTCTTACAGCCCTATGTTTATAAACCTGTGAATAGTTTATATTTAGCAACATATGTAGCTTTAAAATGATATAAAACAGCACTATCAGTGCAGCAGTCTACTTCAGTATTTAGTACAGTACACAAAAGATCTCACAGATTTTGGAGGGCCTACGGCTTAGCATCTCTAATATTCAAAGGCTGCAGTTGGGGTAAAACTCTCTGGACAGCAACAGTCAGCTGTTCTCCATGTGCAAGGTAGCACCATGTAACCTTATTAGTTATGTTCTATATTCTTTGTGTTGTGTGAAATGAAAACCTTACTAGAAATTCATTGAGAGGAGGTTTGGGCCACTTTGTAGTTTGCTACAAAAGCCTACAGTCCAATTATACTCCTAGGGAGAAAAATGTGTATTATAAGCTTCAGTGGCATGACAGCAGTTTTTAACCAAGAGCAGTTCCTACTGCATTATCCCAGTATGATTAGTAGTTAGGAAACTTTTAGACAGGACCAAGATTTTCACTGTGGGAGTAGAACTGCTATAATAGTCCAACCCGAGAAGAATATCCTGCAGAGAATCCCGGATCTGACTCTGGAGCTATGTTTATTATGTATTCTACCTTTGACTAGAACTAGAACCGTCAAAACATGCTTTTTCACGTGAGCAAGCACCACATCATGTCTATGTTTTGAATACAGAATAACTGTTTCTTGCAGCCGCAGAGCAATCGCAGGATACCTGTTGCAAACCTAACAAGCAACATCCTGGATAGCTTTAAGTCTTGCCATTCCAGTTCTACATCCTGTATATTTGAATAATTACACTGATTAGAAAGTGTTGACGAATAATATGTATATGTGCATCTAAGAAGAAAGAAAAACTTTTAAAACATTATTTTTTTTTTCCTATTAGAATTCATACAGCAAACATGCAAGTGATCTGCAGGAATCTGAGGATGAGACAGTACGGAAGAAAAAAAATCTTCTTTGACATCTTGAGAGGTCTTTAGAGTGTTTTTTTCCTACAAAAAATTACTTCAACAAAGGATACATTTCTAAAGAAGGGAAGGATTCAGGAATCAGCCTAAAAAGGAATAACACAGTTTCACATTGCCAAAAAGCTCTTTAAGAAAGAAGGGCGAATGTTACTTATGTTACTCAACTCATGGAGGTGGGAAGTGAAATTCATAAACCTCATTGCTAATAAAACTGGGGAATGGGGGAATCATCTCATTTAGAAATGCTTTTTGTAAATAAGGGTATGTTTGTATAGGCACTACAGGTCTAGGGTCACTGTTTTCAGAGGAACAGTGGAGCAAAGAGTCTATGCCCCAGGGAAAATCTCTCACTTGGAAACAGTTGAGAAGCTACCTGGAAATGAAGAACAGGAGATAGGACATGTGAGTCAGGGAAATGTCTTCCACTGATGACTATTCAATAACAAAAAAACCCCAACCATACAAGACTGAAAAAATTGATTGTGTAATCCCTATTCACCATTACTCCTATTCATCTGCCATGATGATGTGGAATGCGTGTACTGTCCTCCTCAGCAACTCATCACAGATGGCTGGTTATGCAAGAGCTCTGTTCAATGCCACAAGCCCCACTGTCCTCTGAATCATGAATGAAGACAACAACAAGCTTCAAAATCCCAGAAGCTAGAGGATGTAACCTGTGGCATGACATATCACAAGGGCAAAGATTTATCACCACAGCAACAGAAACACATATAGAAAGGGTGATAAAAATTAAAGTAGCTGTGATGCTGTGCCTTGGTTTGTAAGAAGAGCCATATCCTTCATTTTTTTAACCTGATAGGTTAGGAGACATCTTGCTGCATGGCAATTTGGTTTAGTTTAGGGCGGGTTTTTCATCTGTTGTTGTTGAGATGGAAAGGTGTGAAAAATGGAAGTTACACAAGGAAGAACGTCTTATCATGGCTCCTACAGTATTTCTGTGAGGAAGAATTTAAAGCCTAAAGCAGTCATGAAAATCCAGAAGGTATTGTCTACATTAATACAGAACAACTGAATACTTCCTGTTAAGAAACACAAATCCTCCATGAGCTGTAGTATATGTTTTTAGGACAACAAACCTTGCTGACCTTAACTAAAGAGAACAATACCCTGCCACACCAACGATAAACGGTAGGTCAGGATTACTATGTTTGTGTATTATCTGGTCATCCAGTCCATGGAAAAAAGTCACCAATACTCTACCATGCTCCTTGCAGACAACTGGTTTGGTGATTTTGTGAATGATGCAAGATGAAATACGTAAATAATGAGTGTAGGAATAGTTGTAGACAAGAGTAAACCACCACATTTTAATAGGAACTGTGAACACCACATTCTCTTCTTGGGGGCATGCCCATCCACTACACTTACTTATTTACAGTTTCAAAACCTGCCACTCCTACATGTAAAATAACAAGAATTCTCCTTATCCTGTGCCTTTTCATAGAACTAAAACAAGTTAATGGATCTCTTATAATACTTACTAATTTTATGAGTGTTTTTGGCACACAAGGGAGGTGTTTTTATTCACAGATTTTGATTACTTTAATTTTCATTTTATGATTTTTATTAACGCAAGTATAACCTGGTTATGCTTTATTTCTTTCAAAGGAGCCTATTGCTAAAACCAATTGTTTAAATTCACCACTTGTTCTGTGTGTCCAGTTATTTTAGGATCAACAAGTAATATTAGTGATGCTGTTATGCACAAAAGAATTAATCCATTTAAAAAGATGTTCTGAACTAGTAGTTCAAGAGTTAATGAGTCTGTAAGTTGGAGCACATGTGAGCCTTAGCCAGCTATCAATAAAAATAATCTGACCCATTACTGCTTTATGCACTCCTGGTAAAACTATAACTCAGCATGTCTGGGGTTTTCAGTGCTCCATATTCATCAAGAAATAAGCAAAATAGAAACTGAATTCCATCCTGTCCAAGGGATGGCAAGTTCCTCCTTAACTAAATCAATATCGTCTTTATTAATTGAATTTTAAAAGCGAGTTACTCTTTCCACAAAGAATGCTGACTCTTCATCCTACTAATGATACATTTTTTTAATTCAGAAAATTCATTTACAGTATTGAACATAACCTAAAAATACTATATTCAAACTTATTAAAAAATCAGCAAGGTATACTGGAATCATAGAATCATATAATACTTAGGGTTAGAAAGGACCTTAAAGATCATTTATTTACAACTCCCCTGCCATAGGCAGGGACACCTCCCATCAGACCAGGCTGCCCAAGGCCCCATCCAACCTGGCCTTGAGCACCTCCAGGGATGGGGCAGCCAAAGCTTCCCTGGGCAACCTGTGCCAGTGCCTCACCACTCTCATGGAGAAGAAATCCCTCCTTACATCTAGTCTAAATCTGCCCCTCTCCAGTTTAAAGCCATTGCACCTAGTCCTATCACTACAAGCCTTTCTAAACAGTCCCTCCCCAGCTTTCTGGTAGGCCCATTCAGGTACTGGAAGGTTGCTATAGGATCTCCTCAGTGTGTTCTCTTCTCCAGACTGAACAACCACAGCTGTCTCAGCCTGTCAATTACCGTGATATTTACATTTTCAAAGTAGCACAAGCTATCTAAACCCCACCCCATGCTTCTGTCTTCACCATCCAAGAGGTCCGAAGCATGTTACAGCTTTTGTACAAACAATAAATATCACATTATGGGACATATACCCTGAGATTAGATGCTTGTACCACTTGCACAGATTCCAGTAAATCTATTTTCATATTCTCATACTCTCCCAGACAGGCCACTGAGCTGGAAATGTCCCTGACAGAAATGTGGGTTTCTGACCATATGATTAACTAAGTAAACATATTGAAATGACGAAAAGGGTGGGGGAGCGGGGGGAGACAATCTGTACATTCTGGACACTCTCTTTATGGCTTCTGTAGCACAAAACTAGCAGTGAAAGACTACTAAGGCTTTGAGGAGGAATCCTTCTTACTAAGCACAATGGTTTTGGCTTGTCTAAGGGTACTGATAGGAGACAAGATATTGCAGAGTTCTTTGACCAACTCACGGGCAAGTCAAGGTTTTTAACAGACACATCAGTATGTCTATTACTATAACCTCTCAGCATGCTCCCTCTGCTTATCCATGAGCTTTGAGACTGCTGCACAGCTTCATCCTACTCCAGAGTCTTGTGTGAGGTAGCAATTAAGTGACTCAAGATTGGTAAAAGATACAGAAGATATTAGTTCAAAAATTAAAACCTTCAAGTACCAAGAGAATACATCTTTTTCCATGTTCCCTACATGGTCAAAATGCACAAACTAATAACTTTTTTAAATGTTTGGGAATATCTAAAATAAGTATTTCTCTTTACTTGGACACTGTACTTCCCAATGTACACGTCTCTGTGCTTCTGGCTGTCTATAGCAACACTACACCTGAGTAAGCACGGCACTTTGCCTGAAGGACAGCCATCCTGAGCAGCTGGGGGTGTCACAATTACAACCCATTTGCAGAAAAGATATACCCTCTGCTACCTGAGCCTCATGTTTGATGGACTTACCAAAATACACCTTAAGAAAAGTCTGTGATCATTCAGGAAGCATGTTACTGAGTAGCATGGGACTGCTCTGTGAAGGATTTTTAGATCAAAATATTAATACTGGACTGACAACAGTTATGACTTCTGTGTATCACCCAGCAGTCCTGAATTTTGCCTCCCTGCATGACCAGCATAGCCAGCCCCCAGATCTGTGGTCATCCAGGACAAAGTCAGCTAGCTGTGGGCCTTCCTAGCACATCTTCAGGAAAGAGTCCCCTAACACACTCATGACAATCTTCAGGACTTCAATGTCTTTTAAACACCCTACTGGTCAGAAGGTGGCTAAGGTTTGTGTCTCCATCTCTTTGAAAAGCCTCCTTTGTGACTATGCTTGATGAACCACAATTGTCTCCTTTATCCATTTTAGAGGAGCTCATCTGCACCTCACGTAGACATTTATACAAGCTAAGCCTTGAACTGGAGCTCCTGGGATCTTATTAGAGCTTTTCTACATATATTTTACAAATTCAATATTTACATATTAAAAAAGAACATTTTTCTCTCATGAATGCAAAAGCATCACAACAGGAACACACTTTGCTTCCTGCAGCTGTATGAAATATCTCCTTAAGCACTCTAAAATGTATTTGGTCTAGCCATTTAACGGCAGCGTGATGAAAACATTGTAAAGACCTTTTCACAAGAGAGATCTGAAAGCAAGCTAGCTCCACATTTTACATATTTCATAAATAATCAATGTGGATTTTGAACTAATTCTGGGTGATATTGTTAAGATAAATTTAATGAAGTTTAAAGGCCCTCATCTTGGTATTACATTGGTCTCAGTCATAAATGAAACTGAGTTCACATCTTGCTTTCTTTTTAGATAGGCATAGATTTCTGGCTCCTCCCCCTCACCTAGTATTTGAAAATTCCTTTGTCATGTACAAAGAGCTAAAGTTTGTAAAAATTTAGGTTATATGTCACATCTAAGCAATCAGCTCAGGAGATACCATGTAAAGTTATTAGCTACTTTCCGTACATAATGATTTTTATTTCATATCCAGCTTAATCTTGGTCCTTTCCATTAAAGCAAAACAAAAAAAAAAACAGGAAAAAAAGGAAATCTTTTACAAACTTTTTTATGTCTCATTTTAAAGAAGCTCCAGTTTCTGTGCTATTTACAGTTGTAGTTCTAATTGTGACTTTGACTGCGATGCAGCCTGTAACATGCAAATTGCAATGTTATGTATGTTAATTCTCTGCTAAAGACACAACAGCCCTTAAGGACTTTCCCTGCATAGGTATAGAAATGCTAATTTTTCCTTTTCCTTCCTCACCACTGAACAATTTATTTGAATTTTAAAAACAGTTTACAATTTAAAAGCATTTAACCCCTCTAATACAATACCACACAATACAATATTATCTTCATGTTTCATGATAAGAGCCATTTATTTGAAAGATGGTGATTCCTAGTTAAAGTAGTACACCACATAACTGTCCAAGTCCTTCCTAGAAAGTAACTTAAAGAGGCATTTCTTTTGTAAGACATGTCAGTCATCATTTCACATTGTGCAAGAAATCCAAGTACTTTCTGAGAATCCTCTCCTAGCTGTCATGCAGACCGGGGTGGCATTACTTATTGTGCAGAGTAACACTGTTTATTCAGAGAATGAAAGGTACTAACATTTGAAACCCAGCCATGCTAAAACCAACAAGCCTCTAAAACTTATAAAACCAGGAGATGTCCTGGAGGGAGGTAGAAAATGTCTAAGAAAATAAAAAATGCAATGAGAAGGGACTGAGTGGCTTAGGCACTGCAGGATGACACGTATCTCTTTTATCTGGGTCACCCGTTTAAAACTTTATGAGTATAAACACATTCCACACTGTGGAATAAAAAGGTAATAAACCAATCCTTAAAGAGGGTGAGAAGACTGTCCTTTCTTTGTGCCTACCTTTGGAAACAATCCTCTGCGTGGAATTCATTCTGGTGTGGCTACACCAGCACTCTGTGCATACACACAGGATACCAAAAAGTTCAACTGGGAGTTAATTCTTCCTCATATCTGCCTGGAGAATACTTCTGGAAATAAAAGGAACTCTCTACCTCTGTATCTCAATCCACAGAAATTGATCCAGATAGGAGAAGGAAAGGCAGCATAAGCAGGACTTCTAGCTTGTCACATGTCTTCTATTTGCAGTTAAGATTGTGCACATGTCATTGTTCTTACGTGCAGTTCTCCATTCAGATGTTCATTGCATTTCAGAGATGTTTTGTTTGTCCATAGGTTTATCTGTTGCAGGGTAACAGCCAAATAAAACCCAGAGGTAAGCTGTCTAGTGGCTACAGACACTCTTAGAAAAACTCTATAGGTAGTTGGTGGATGTCCTTTTGACAGTGAATTGTAAATCCAATGCAGAAAAGCACTTCATGAAAAGGTGCATAAAGGAGTCTTGAAGATGGGGAAAAAAATGGAGCTGTCTAGAAGAATCTAAAACATGTTAATGACAAATTTTTGTATGTACAGAATGATCTCGGTCTTGCATATTGCAAAAGAAGATACGAACAAGAGGTCTACACAATTGTTAGGAGAATGGAGGATTTTCAAGCACCCAGCAGCCAATAAACATTGCAACGGGTGTTGTATTCTGCAGGATCTGCTCCATACTGAAGTCCTCAAAACTACTTTTATTTAATACTATTCCTTCTACTTAGGTAATAGTCACTGCTTATGTGAAACAGTCAAATCTTCACATCAGTCTTTCTTCTAGAATTACTCATATTTAAAAAACAATTGGTGGCCACCTCTTTCCTAGCAGGCAGTTATCTCCTATTTTGGTATTGCATGGGCATTAGGCTCACAGCTTATTCAGAAGCCAAGGCTTGTGAGCAGACAATGACATATCCACTGCGTTGCAATGACAATTTCTTTCAGTTATAGTCATGAGGCACCTGCAAGGCATACCTAGGTGAAAGCTTGTCAGTCAGCTGGTGATTCTGTCCTATCAACAGATGAAAAATCTCTGCTTTCAGGGAAAAAAAAAAACCCCACGATTCTTTTAATCAAAAGCATGTCTTTTAAAGCAAGTAAATAGAACAAACTTTCAAATAACAAACCAAAGCCTAACAACATCATGAGCAGTTGTTTTGCATGTGTTAGCACATTGGGTATTCTGTTACTTTTCACAGCATTTTAAAACCCATCACATTTTCTTCTGGTTAGAATAGAAATCTTAATCACGGGAATAGGTAGTGCTGATGGTGTAATATCTGCAAAACTACAGCCATGCTCTTCTGAATAACCTCCCAGTTGGAAGAAAAAAAAAAGCCTTCCAAATATATATTAAATCATCCTTAAGAAATGCTAATGTTAACCATTGTAAATGAAGAACTGTCCTGAAGACAGTGAATTACAATGACATTTCATTTACATCTACAAATGAAATGCTTTTCTCCTCTCTAAGCTTAAGTGTTATTATGCCTGATTACATTTCAGATTTCTTTCCCTCTCTTTTGTTCCCTCATTGGACTGTCTGTTTTACAAACAGGTTTAAGCAAAACAGTTAACATTTCCATCACGTGGACACTCATCTCACTTAATTGTGTAGAGTTCAAACATTGCTGGGATGACTAAAATTTATATGGCTTTGCTTAGCAATGCAAACTTCCTTGATCTGCTTGAGCACAGCCTAAGACACAGCAGTGGTTTTGTTCTGTGCTTTTAATGAAGACAAAAAATTAGACAGATCTAGGTCAAAGAAAAAAGAGCATGCTAAAATGCTGTAGAGTTAAAATTCAGCTGCAACAGTAACAACATATCCTAATTAATAATAAACTTCATGAATACTAACTCAAAGATAATGCCAGTTATCACAGCACTTGCAAGAGTTTTCTTCAAAACAGTAACTCACTATTTTGGTGCCTAATGCTGCAGTGAAAATTCCTCTTTATCTTGCCTCCCCAAAATTTTTCCTTTTTGTCACAGTGAGAAGTGAAATTATCATTGTGGTGCTGTGAAGATGTCCCATTTTCTGCTAGTAACAACAGAGCTGGCTGCAGGTTATAAATTGAATATATTTATAGGGAAGACTATAAATTGAATATATTTATCCACTTTCTATTCCATTAATTTACTATCAATATGTTATTTTCCAAAATATTGTAACAACAAAGAATCGTTGCATGTGCCAACTTTTATACTGGCTCTCTCACAGAACTTTTTCCTATTCAAATTAGTTGGCCAATGACAAGTCCACACATAAACTTCCATTACATGTAACCATACAAATGATGGTGACAAAAACAAAACTGCAAATATTTTCTTGACTTTTGGATTTGGGATTTGTTTGTGGGAAAAGGGAGACGCATTATAAAAAAACCAAAAAAGCTAAGCAAAAGAGGCATATAAGAACACTGATTTCTGCTGATGTTCATACTTGTTGAAAATTCTATTTCTGAATCACATCAAAGTGGGAGAAAAAGTGTTTACTCGGAAACTTTATCATGGAAAATACCAGCAGTATTGTTTTTAAAAAGAAAAGTTAAAAGTCATAACTGGAAACAAGCCTTCTGCTTTAGGGGAAACTGCAGGAGAGGGGAGCTATTGGTGAAATGTGGTGGGATGTACTGCCTTCATCATGGCATTGATGACTATGCTATAGAGAAGACTTTCTCACTGCTCCTTGTGAGACAGTGAATGCTGTAAAATAGAAACTCACTTCTTGACCTCATTACTCAAATGCACTGAACGATGGGTCAGCCTTAGTCCAAACAGCCAGTGAAAATAATGCTAGTGTAATGCTCTGGCCATAGCATAAATTGTACCCAACCTGTAATTTCATGTTCTAGCATGTATACAGATAATCAAAATACGCTTCCGTTATATCCACTGAACACTTAGAGGAGGAGCAAAACTGAATTCCAGGCTGTTCCCCTCCCTTTCCCAAGATATTCTTCAGATCTCCAAAGACAGATTCATACAGAGATCTCACATGTGACACCAAGGACTGCAGAATACTTCTAATCAAGCCATCTTGTAATGATAATTTCTGGAGAAATCAAAAGGCACAAAGGTTCTGTGTTATGCTACACACCTACCAAATTAAGTTTAAGTGGTTACAGTAAAAGTACTAAACCTGTGAGATAGGAAGTTGTTGTTATTAACTATATTGCACCGTGATACTCTTGAGTTTCAAAAGTGTCACTGATGACATGAGACTTCCCCAGAACAGTAGATGGAGAAGTGCTCCAAATAACAATAAAAACAATCAGTGAGCAAAAAGAGAAGCAAGGAAGGATTAAAGGAGGGATGTGGTTAACACCTATTCATTCATTTATTTCAGTGGATTGCTAAGTTTTCAGAGAAAGTCTGGAACTGAAACTCCTGTATCAGTCAATAACTCTGTCCAACAGTATGTCACTCAGAGGCTTTCTTCAAGACAAGGCCAAGCTTTCTATGTCATTTAAAGCACAGGACATTAGTAACAACTTGAGCACAGTAGACAGGAGGAGTAATTTGACAAAGCTCGTGTCAGAGGTTCAAACAACTATTTAATACTTAATTTTTGTATTCTTGACAATCAGGATGCCAACTTTCTCTTACAAGTCTTAGCTCCAGTATACAATTTTCAGTATTTCTCACAAGAAAGTGAAAAAAAGAAGAAGAATATCAAAACAAAACTATATAAAAGTAGCTCAAACCTGTCTAACTGCACTCACCAGGAGTAAACACAGACCAACACAGAGGTATTATTAGCTAACTGCATGAATGAGGTTAGTGAATCAGCTCATTTATCACTACATTGTTCTACCTTCTGGTTCACCCAAAATGCTGTTTTCCAGGATGAATCACTCTACCTAAATTATTACTTCATAGTACTCCCATGGTTCACAACTCCGCACTGCAGCAAAAGCTGATCCTTAACCAACAAATCCACCCTAGGTAATGGATACTGTCAGTAAACCCCTTCCCCCAACAAGTAAAGCATTATTACACATAAAAATAATAAAGAAAAAACTTTAAAAATAAAGATACTCCAGCTTTTTACACTTTATCTTAAATATCATACTTAGTTGGACCTCATCTCTTGCTGTGTTGATCTTCTGTACCCTGCAAAACTTCTTTTGAGTCACTGAAATGTTATCTGGTAGCACAAAACACAGATTGGTAGCATAAGACAGTAGGGAGACAGGTGGTGAAACTTCAGATGAGGTACCTGACCAGAAGTTAAATAAAATGAATGAAAGTAAGAATGCTGAAAGTCATAACTTCTTGAACTGCCAGTGAAATCTACAGGCTCCACAACACTATCCTTGAATTGTGCTACTGAGTCGAATGTACACTGAAAGAAAGTATCCTGGCATGAATTATTCATAGTCAAAGTGCTGTCCTAATATACTCTGTAACCATTATACTGCCTAAAATTCAGAACAGTGTAAGAATATAAAGAACCAATATTTCTCCTTTGAACAGAGAGTGGACATAAATTCAGGTCTGAACAATACCTAATCAGGTATACAAGGAGAAAGTCACTATTAATAAGAAAGCAAGAGCAGTAATAGTAGTATTTAAAGATGGAAGAGAAACCCTATGATGCAGAATTGCAGAAGAGCAAGCTTGGGAAGGGGAATAACAACTTAAATTTACATTCATTCAAATTAGGCTCTTCTCAGGATGTTAAAAATGAGAAGTGCATGAACAGAAAAAAATGTTATTCAAGCAATGAATCATTTTGAAATGTTCTTAGCAGAAAAAAGATTCCCATCAGCATCTTTGTTATGATGGAAACAGTCAACAGGACACGTATTTATCAGCTGAACTGACAGCTCAGGACTGGACACATAGCTTCAGTGCATCACAAACAAGCTATCTCAATTACACAGGGATGAATACGTAAAAGAAAGATATTCTCATGAAAAAGGGGGAAAAAACCACAAACCAAAATAACAAACCAGCACACAAAGCATCAAAAACCATCTGTATCTTGTATAGGTCACCTCAAAACATTTAACCAGGTGTTTACTTTTCTGTGTTCTGCTTTATGATACATGTTATCATTTGAAGACTTCAAGATAAAAATCTTTAACCCTTCCCCCTAAAAGAAGTTTCAAAACTTTAATGTTGTGCATGCACACCATCTCATGGTGCAGAAACATTCACTATTCTTGAATTTACAATAATTACTCTGTTTTCAGAAATCTATGAAGGAAGAAAAGTATATGTAAAGTTAAATAAGTATTTGAACTTAGGTGTTATTTTTAATCCCACATGCTTATTTTTCCAAGTAGAATAATTTCATGCTTCTCATGGCCTAAAATGAAAATTATGAACACACCAAGTGAAAATCAACATGAATTTGATGGAATAACCATGACTGAGCATTAATTTTCTGAAGACAATTCACTGCTTTAGAAGATTGTGCTGAATGTGTTTGAAGATAAAATTCTACAATGTAAACGTAGAACTAAAGACTGAAATGCTGCCTTACTTCATTTATTTCCCCATTCAGTTTTGTTTCATTGGTTTCTTAAACTTACTGTTAATAATTAACTAAGTTCGGATATACTACTTAGAGTCATGTAATCCAATCCACTCCCTTAAAAATAAATCATTGAATCATAGGTTGGAAAAGATCCTTAAGATCACCAAGTCCAACTGTAAAGCTAACACTATGAATTCCACCACCAAACTGATAAGCGTAACATCTACATATTTTCTAAATACCTCCAGAGATGGCAACTCAACTGCTTTCCCAGACAGCCTATTCCTGTTTCAGGATAATCTTTTTTGGTGAAGAAAATGCTGATTAGTATTTTATTGATGGGAAACTAAGATACGATGTTCATACAAAAAGCAACTTGTGACAAAAGCCGACCTCAGTTCAGCAACCACATCTGCCAGGGTCTTGAACTGTGACGCCATCTCTGGTTATTTATAAGACATCCTTGATTCACCTCCATCCACTAGAGAATCGGAAGCACTGTGACTATCATAATTCACTCCTGAAGAGTTCTAATGATGAAATGTGTAACGCAACTGATTCACAAGGAACTTTACTACAAGTGGGAAGATTCAGTGCCCATTTCAGTTAATGTTAATTAGCACTGTCAATGACCTTTATTTAGTGGATCCTTGAGCTGCTTACAAGTGCCTCACTTGTCTGAAACACGTTAGCTATTTGGGTTACGCTGTGCCTCCCCTTTGACTGAAACCAATTTGGAAGGTGAAAATAAAGTTTGTAATTTACCATGTCCACTGATTTTCTTAATACCTGTATACAAACACACAGGAGACACACTAGATCCAAAACCAATGTAGGATTTGCACAAGAACAGGTAATGTCTGGTGGGTTTATGCTCCTGATGTCACCAGAAAGCTTGCAATTGCTGCCATAAATGAAGACCAGCAGTCCTGATTTAGTCTTGAACCTGAATGTGGAAAACCTTGCCAGTGTAGGGATCACAATGCAGCATGGTGATCAACTTTATGTTTTTTTCCTGCCAGCACTTCAGTGTAGCAGCACAGCCATCCAAATGGGTTTGTAGCTTTAGGACAGAGAACTGGAGAATCTTTTCACAGGGAGATTTCAGAAACTTTCTAGGCAAACAACAGATCAATGCAAATAGGTTATATTTTATAATCTGTAGACATACAGATAGAGAAAAGGTCAGCCACATGAACTCATGAGTTTACTGTTCTATTTTGATCTAGATTTCATAGTGATGCTTGAAGAGATGTCTTTGAGAACTGAGAAGGGAAACTGGCAAAGAGCAGTTTACTGATTTAAGAGCTTACAGAAACCACTTCCATAAAAATCTAATGGGTTGCTAAAATGCCACTGTAGAGTGCCTCCCAAAGGTTTCCCTGGGTCTGTTTCTGCAGAATCAATCTATGAAGCTTGCTTTCATACAGATGAGACTCCAGTTTGCCTGCTTACTTTTATGCCCAGCTTTTTATAAAAGCTCACCGGAGTAAGACCTGATCTTACTTCATGACACATGAAGGGTTTTTAGGTCTCAAGCTTCTTTGAAAAACTAACCACGTGCACTGAAACCCTGAACACATGCACATGCACACAGACACACCTCAATTAATTAATGACTGCCTCAAAATACAAGCCTGCTGACTACTCATGTAGCAAAAGGAAAGGAGGGAAATTTCACCACCAAAAAGACAAATCTGTCACTTGCTGTTTTAAGAAAAATCAGAGGATTGTATCACTCTCCCAACCTTCTTTTAGTCACACTGCTCACACATAGTGCGGGTTTACTCCCAGAAGTGATTTCACTGAGCGTCAGAGTAGTCGATCAACACTTAAGGGCAGAGACTAACAACTCGAAGAGGAGCTGTTCCAAATGACCAATCTCATCTTCTTCCACATACTTTTACTCACACAATGTTTTTTATAAAAAATGATAAGAATATTCCATGTTGTTCTATTATTATCAGATTACCATACTCCAAGAGCATTTCACAACCAAGGTAGTCTTGTCATTCTGTATAATATGTGCAACGTAACCATATGCTAATTAGACAAGACATTAACTTGAAGGTCTCTAGTTATATCTATAAAACTAAACATATATATATATAAAGCATACACAAAGCCTGATTCAGACTACAATATCAAATGTTTCCCATTTTCCAGTTACTAGACATTTGACCTCTTAAGACAAAAAAAGCAAAGGTAAAGGAAAGGTAAAGGAAAGGGGACGGGGAAGGAGAAGGGAAAGGGGATGGGGAAGGGAAATGGGAAGCGAAAGGGAAAGGGAAGGAAAATCTCAGACCTCTTCAAATTTAGTGCTTGCCATCTTTAAACACATGATGCTCAGTCTGGGCACACTACCCTACTAAGCTCTTAGAAAAAGGCTCTCAAGCCTTCTCTGGAAAAATTCATCCTGAATTCAGTACAAAGGCTTGGCTTCTTCGGCCTGTGTGTGAAAAATATTGAGGCAGATGGCAATTAGCTGAGGGTTTTTTTGAGTAAAACTGGCTGTATTTCTATTGCATTTGTAAAGCTAGCTACATTTCTATTGAGATGTTTAAAAATAAAATTTTGCATCAGCATATTTTTCACTTCAAGTTAAACTAAATATTAGAGTGAGTGTCTCATTTTTCCTTTGTAAGTTTTAATTTTCAAACCAAAATCCTTTTGAGTGATTTTTTCTCGTTCTTCTGATCTATGCAGTCAATCAAAAAAAAAAAAAAAGATTGCTTGCATTGTTCTACCTACACAGCTGTCTATATAAAGCTTCTAATGTAAATTGTTCCTCTTAGCTAGTTATGAGACCCTCAGACAGGGTAATTATGCCCAAGTCTGAATGAATACAAGGAAGAAAAAGGGGAATACTTTCCAAATGCTGCTGGGCAGTAAATAAAGGTAAATCCTCTCTCTAACAGTACGCCCTCAAAATAAATCCTCCTGCAACTACTTTTTAAATGTTCCTGTTGCTTTCACTGTGTGTGGTCTTCAGATTCAAGCTGCTTCTGCTTCTCCACATGTTTTCCTACTAGTTTATTGTCGTCACTGTGAACAGAATGAGCTCAAAGAATCAATCTGTTGAAAGGTTTTACTCTACGTAGTGGATGATCAGCTGCTACAGAGAGTCATACAGAGAACAGTGGCACATCACTTCTAACACTGCAGTCCTGTCTCAGAAACAGAAGACCAGAAGAACTGACTCAGAAATACAGACCTATTTCCTAAGTAATCACACAGGAAATAAGAGCTCCCAGGAGGACCACTTGTAAGATCATTACCATCTCTATACGTGCCAACCTTTAGATATATTTAAGGACTATCTTTGTTTACATGATAAGTTAGCATGTCTCTTCAACTGCTGATATCATTTGGCTCCAATGCAGCAGCTCTCTGTGCTTTTCAATGTTTTTCTGTTTATATTCCCCAAAAATTTTCTGCAGAATGCATGAATCCCTAGATAACCAAATAAAATTTTCTACCAGTGGGCTGCTATTGTTAATTACTTTTCATAGATCCCTTAGGAGTAGCTCACAGATGTCTGGGTGTCTATAAGATCGTATCTGAACACTATTGTGATCCATGTAACAATTATTATATTTGTTCCCAAAGAAATGTTACTTAAGTCTTTGCAAGGCAAATGAAAACTCTTTGTTTACCAAGGGGCTATCATCCTCTTAAAACTGAGGGTAACTCAAACCATTCAATAACTGAATGGCTCTTTGGAAGTTCGCAGCTCTCTACATTGACTAGCAGATGTGCTTACAGCAGCAGCTAAAGAGCTTAAAGAGGGGAAATACATGGTATTTATAATAAATGACTGGCCAAAGAGGCTTCCAATCCTAAGCTCCATATCTCATTGATGCTAAAACAAGCCTTATTGTGACAGATGCTGGTTCAGAAAAGAGTAATTCACTGCAGCGGTTGCTTCAAAGCTTAGATGCATCAGCTCACATTGGTTTATCAAAAAAGAAAGACGAGATACTACAAAGCATATATTTGAAAGCTCACAGAAAAGTTTGTGGGAATATGGGTTTTGTATGCATCTTTTTAAATCAGTCTAAATGGGCAACAATCTGCATTTCTCACATGGGTCACGTGCAACACAGATTCCTATGTGGACTTCTGCAGGCATCGTGTTCATCCAAACAAGCAGTTTATTTTGTACCAGAAGGTTCAAAACTAACCAAGAATATAGATGGCTGAACACCAGTGCCTTAGAGAACTGGCTGCTTGATTGCTCATGCCACACAGAGAAAACACCGCTAGACACTTTGATTTTGCCTGGGAAGAGCACAGAGCAAGAGTAATGGAATAAAAAAGTGATAACCTTATCAGTGGCCCATATCTCAAATTATTTCTGTTTAAGGTCTTAGGTTTGGGTTCTTTTGGTTTTATACATTGTTTTAAAACATGGATTTTGTTTTTAAAAATGGAGCAAAGTGCTCTTTTTGTCCAAGTGTTTTCTACCCCCCTAATTCCCTCAGATCCTGAACATCATTACATAGCAGGAAACAGTACAGGGTAAACAACACAAAGAAAAGACATTGCACGCCAGCAAGGCAAATCTTGAAGAGTGTTTGTCAGCTCAGTAAGTATGTACTTGGGAGTGCTAATGTGCTCCCTCAATTGTTTTTCTTGCCACTAGCAGTATTGACAGCAAGATTTGTGTAGTACTGCTGTACCCCAAAAGGTCATTATTCAAAACATCTTTACACAGCCCCTACCTTAACAAACAGAATATTCTCTAAAATAATACATGCAGATAAAGCTTCTTTGCTAGCTAGCATGTCACAAAAGACAATTAAAAAGTTAAAATAATGAATAAGTAGCTGATGGAATCTTCAGCTGCAATTATGTTTTTGTCTATATCCACACAAGTATTTGCAATGAAAACAAGCATCACAACAAGGTTATGTAAGTTAGCAGCACTTCTCACATATGAACCCCTTGGCTTCTTGAAGGATTAGTTGCTAGAAATAATGCAAACAGAAATGTGGGTTCCTAACTTCAATGTTTGTAGGACTATTGCATTATTCAAACAGAGAATGGATTGGGAATTGTTTTAAGTTGTTATCCTAGATTTCTTGCATTCCTATGAATTTGACAGGAATTGGAGCTGTGAAAGGCTTAGGAAGACAGTTATGGAGAGGCAATATCTTCATCTTCATTGAGTTGGCTGGAAAGGTGTTGTTTCCCTATACTAAAGCTGACACTTTCAGTGACCAAAGAAACTGCTGCACATTAACCTATAAAAGAGCAGCAAAAAGTTGAGCCTTCTTTATGTTCAGGTATAATACTAAGGCAAAGACGGAAGCAGCAGATTCTGACTAAATAAACAGCATAGCAAGAATGTTCACTCTTAGCTATGGACTAAAAGGCAGATAGAACAGCCACCACCGCACCTCTGAAGACACGCTTGGACAACCAGAGACATATTGCTGCCCAAAACTAAGCCTGCAGTAGAGTGATGCAGGCACTACAGGTTTGTGTGAAATGCCTTCTTCATGATGCTAATGAATCAGTAAGGCATGAAAGACTGGCAGAGGAAGGAGAGCGCTAGAAGCAGCAGATGCCCTGCTGCATAGCTTCAAAAATAAATATGAAAGAACAAAATTAAGAAATTAGTGGCTTCAAGCACAGTGTCTTGAGTTCCTTCTTGGAAGTCTGAAATTCTGGGATTCGGTAGTGCACAAAAAACCTGATACTAAGTCTTGAGCTGGCATCATCCATGTAGGCAAGA
>WAAB01013126.1:0-17439 GCA_013389865.1 Piaya cayana
GTGCAACAGGCTGCTGAGGGAATAATCTTATATTGTATTAGAATCTTACAATCTTACAATCTTATATTGTATTAGAACAGGAAACCCCTTTACAAGTCCCTCTCTCCTGATGATGACATTCCATGTTCTGCACAGCCCCATCAATAGCTTTCCAGGACAGATGGTGACACAGATCCCTTCTAGCTAAAGTAATAGCTTTAAATTACTCATAACAGGGGACCCAGAGAAACAGATGCACCATGATTAACAAGAATGCCAGTTACTTAAAGGTTTCTATTAAAATAAATCTCTTGGCACAGTAGCATGCCATGGGACACTGCACATGACCTCACCATAACAATCATAGATGAATAATTCCCATGAATGTCATCTAAACATTGGACTAGCCTAACCTCATTTATCATCTGCCCTTCACAAGAGACAAACAGCTGTAAACAAAGCCTTCCACAAGCAAAGACAAGTTGATCAGTTCTCAGATCTCCCACCCGCTCAGCGAGTTAGAACTGTGCCTCGCTATCAGCTAACAACAGGGAGCACATCCCACGTGACTAAACACAACTCGAATGTTTTTGTAGTGGAGTACAGCCCAGGAAAGGGATGATGGTTGATGGCAACAGAAACTCCCACAACTTAAGGAGTCATGCTGCAGTTGGAGGAACGGCATTCACAGAACAAGAAAGCATAATAGTGGAGAAAACAGCTAAGATATGCCTTATCGTATCAGCTGGAGAAATACAGAAGTCAGGCTCTGGAAATTAAACTTGCCTTGCAGCACTTTTCTTTTAGTGAATTATAAGTAAAAACAGCCCCACCAACCAACTCAGGATAATACCAAGAAGAATATTATCCTAAATCCAGAGAGTCCTCCTTGTGTTCCAGCCCTGGAGCAAAGGACAGGCTGCACACAGGCTCAGGTGCACACAGAGAACCTCTGCAGTGCCTACAGCAGCCCAGCAAAGGGATTGGTGCTTTAGTTCCTCCTAAATTTGGGGGGTTTTTTACTATAAATTATTACTTTGAGCACTGAAATGGTACTGCAGAGAACAGTACAGACAGGGAAGGCTGCGTGGCAGTAACAGGCAGTCCAGGCATTGTGCTAGCTTTTAAAAATAGATTATAGCTATAATTTTACCTTGTTTACCACTGATTCTTGTTTACAGTACAACCCTTCAATCTAAATAAGTTTGACAATGATTGACGTGTTTTAGTTCCACGATGAAGTTTCTTGGTGCATTACAGCATCGTATTTACACTGTACCAGTGGTCTGCTTTGATGACCCATGACAGTTTTGATTTGGGATTATTCGAATTATAAAGACTGACAGCCTGTTGCCCATGAATAATGAAGACACAAATCATTGTCTGGAAACAACATCAGAAGATTTTTGCTTTTTTTCTCCCAGCTCCAATTTGATAACAGGGTATTTTGATAGTCTAAACAAATTCTTCTGGGAGAATCCATTAAAATAACACTGAAGTCTTGGGATTTTTTTATCTTATTATAGAAATAGATATGGAAACAAGAAGTTTTCAGCTGGTTGATGGTTTCAGTTAACAATGACAGCAAACAAAGGCATCTATGTAACCACTGACATGAACATGAGAGCAAATACCTCCAGAGGATCCTGCTAACATACTTGCTCATCCTGTCGTGGCAAGGGAGGCCAAGAAAACATTCTCTGTGGTCAATTACTATTTTTCACTGTTGTGTATGTTAAGGCTACCGCAAATGCCAATTAAGTTCCCAGAAACAGACCTGTCCTTTGGGAACCAGAGAAGCCTAAATTGCCTCCCATATTCCACCAGACAACAAGATGCCTGAATGTGCCCAGGATGGATCTTGTCATCACTGGAAAGCTTTTAAGACCTGGTTTCACTAATCAGACCTGTTGTCATTTTTTTCCTGTTCGGGTTTAGAAAGGAATTACAAAGGTTCATAAGATGTAAAGGGCTGAGTAACAAAATCTAGGCTGGGAGAGGAACAAACCATTTTTCTTTAATCTCTCCCATACATTAAGGGAAAAATATTCCAAACGATCTACAGTTGGATATTATTTAGGTTGATGGAAATGTCATTCTTCTGATGGATTTTCCACAGTGTTGCCTTCTTCCCATCACCAACTGCCTTCTCCTGATGAGCTCCAGAGCTGCCTACCAGCCATCATCATCTCCCACCTGCAGGCACTGGACAAGACCAGAAGCTGCAGGTACGAAGAAGGTACCATTTACACACACACAGAATCACCGGGTTGGAAGAGACCCACTGGATCATCGAGTCCAACCACTCCCACAAAACACTAAACCATGTCCCTCAGCACCTCGTCCACCCGTAACTTAAACACCTCCAGGGAAGGTGAATCAACCACCTCCCTGGGCAGCATATTCCAGTGCCTAGTGACCCTTTCCATAAAAAACTTCCTCCTAATCTCTAACCTAAACCTTCCCTGNAATACACAGTATTTAGACTATGACTGGTGCACTGCATGCAATAGCCTTTTACAGATAAGCTGGGAGAGATTATAAGGAATGCAGCCTGTTGCCTCAGCCACGTATCTGGATTTACTGTGGCGGTACTGGCATTCAAACACCACAAACATCCAGCATGACAACAGATACACAGTTTCAGCCTTAGATGCTGCAAGCCAGGATTAAATAGCACCTAAACCCACAAACTCAATGATAAGAGACACCAGAAAACACCAAAAAGTCTCAAAAGTAATGCACGGTTATTCTTCCCATATTTTCCCAGCACAGGATTTCTGTACATGGGTAGCATGTACAGTGATAATGCACACACGCACGGGTGTACCCGTTTGTCTCCAGCTCTCTCTTGCTGCGGTTATGACTCAGCTCTGTGTTCTGATACAAGCTCCCTTCTGAGCATTTTCACTGACATCTAATTCACAACGAGAAATCTGCTTTCATCACCACCAACCTTCTGCCTGCTCATACAGATATATGATAGACCAGCTTAGCATTTATTGCAGGTAATCAAAAATCAGGTTACTGACCAAGAAAACAAAACTTTGGATTACCCTAAAAGTACAACAGAGTCATACATCCCAAGCTGATTTTTGTGGCTCAAAATGTGTGTGTCAAAGACTTGGATCACCCAGTTAAAATCATATCACCATAATCAGGGTGACATCTAAGGAAAAAAAGTGTTTTTTCTGTATGAAAGAAGGGAGCAGATGAGATGGTACTATTGCACCCTTACAGAAGTCAAAAAGGAGAACTTATGATGAGATCAAAACCAGCATAATTTTATCAGAGCAGAACACATTCTAAGAGCAAACAGGAAGCTACCTGAATCAAGTTAAAGATAAAAATCACCCTTACTGTTATTAATGCATTACAGTGCTGAAGTAGAACAGCGCACACAACTTCTTGCTGTCAAAGGCTATTGTGCCAGAGTCAGAATAGCTGAGTCGTCTCACATTAAAGATGGTTGAATTGACAGAGAACACCATTCTGAAGAGGGAGAAAACAACCCAAAGACACAGAGCTGCTGGTCGGCCTTTGACTACTACCCAGACCTTTCAAGCCCCATTTCAGCATTCTAGCCATGATGGGGCAAGCTTTCTTCATTGGGCTTGAGTATAGAGACCTGTACCAAAATACAGCAAAACAGTCTTGAAAAAAGGAAGTTCCTCTATCCCTGGTTTGCAGGAGTTGAGTGTAGTCTTACTGGTTATATCGAAAGAGAATACTGAAGGTAGGCAGAAGCTAGGAACCCCACTCGTCCAGGGATGGATTTTAATAGAACTTTCGCATTTGCACTTTGTAAGGTACAAATTAGAAACAATCCACACGAAATCAAACTGACAGTCCTTCCACAGCACCATTGCTGGACAATAGTAAGAGAACTGTGAGTTTTGTTCTTGTTACCATAAAGCAAGGCTTACTCTTTGTACCTCATTGCGCACAGTTCAGTTGGTGCTACCTTAATGGAAAATGAATTCCAACTGCAATGGTATTCTCTCCATTAACGCTATTCATGCTCTTTCAGAAGTTGTGGACACCACAGGACCATGTTTTTGTTTATGCCATGTGCACCACATTATGAATGCAGCCAACTTTAAGCGGCAACATCTGTTTCCATGGCAATGGGACTGCATCAGCAATCCACTGGGTTTAGTTTAAGCCATTTTCACTCAGGCTCCAGTGCTGCACGCAGATCATTACTGTTAACAGCGAACCAAGTGATGTCACTAGTAACCATGGTGCCCACAGCTGACGTTTCCGTGTGCCCTTTGCACTCCAACATGCATTCTTCACGCATGACAATTATTTTCATCCAATTCATGCTGTTAAAAAAAATAATACATGAAGGGCCAGTGTCAATACTTATTTAGCAGAAGAAGGTCAGTTTGAGTCAACAAGATAATGATCAGAACACGAGGCTTTTCAATAGCACTTTGACTCTAAGCCTCATTGCACTCCACACATAGGAATGACCTGAAACCCTGGGGAGAGGGGAAAGAAATCTGTTCCTCATCAATTGCTTTATCAATAAAGGCAAAAGAGCAGCTGTTTTAAACACGCTCCTTCTAGGTTTGATCAATGGCTGCACAACACACAGGGCTTCATTCCACCTAGGAAATACTCCTTCCCCCAAACACCGGTGCTTCTCTAGGTGAACATAAAACCTGGCATGTGGTACTTCCACCAGCCAGTAGAAAAGAAACAAAAGGAGTCCTAAAATGAGAGACTGAGATATGTGTGTGTGTGGAGGGAAATCATCCCCATATTGGCAGAAACCTAGTCATAACACCATGAAGAGACTGTTGCTTTCCAGGCTGCTGTATCAAATGGCCAAAGAGGACAGCTCTATCAGCATGGAGTCAGTTCACAGAGTCTAAGACTTTGCCGACTATGAGCACAGTTCCATATCCAATCACTTTAAAGAATAAAGAACCACCTTCACACCTCTGTTCAACACTGGCTTGGAAGCAATGTGTCATCCTGGCAGATCAGAAATCCTAGTGACTCAGTCTCAGCAGGACTGGGACTGTCCTCGGGCATCATGCTCCAAGCCATCAAGACAGCTAAGTACCTTTTGCCCTTCTCCCTTGCAACAGTCCGGTTTTACCTGAGATATCCAACCACATTAGCTTATTAGGCAGAAGACTTTGATAGTAATCATAAAGTAGTTAGCATCTATCTTCCCAGACTAGTGCTGCACAGCTGCAGTTTTCAGGAGGGTTTTCCTTTTGGTCTTTGCCAGCTATGCAGGGAGCTGCAGCCTGATCACCCCTAGTCTGCAGCAGGGATGTTATGGGGCTGTTCTTCAGGTTTACTGAACAAGATCTGAGACTATCACAAAGGAACAGCCAGCTTTTTGTCCCATGCTTCAGTCACTGTGTAATCCTGTCTCCCAGGAGATATTAAACGCATACGGAGAAAGAACAGGATGACACCCTGGAAGGGTCTTCCTGTCAGAGAGAAGATAGTGTCCAGAAGATCCCAAGTCTGTTCGTGCCACCCCTTCACTCTCCTGAGAGCTGTCTGAGGTGAGGGTCAAAGCCCTAGGCAGCTGCAAGGACTTCCTTCCTCTGGGTTTCCAGTCCAAATCCTTCAAGACTCAGTCAGCAGAAGCAGAGTAAAGTTGTGCATGTAGAAAGCCCTGAAGAAGGGAACATTCTCACCCAAGCAAGTGCAGGTTACCTGTGCCGTATCTGCAGCACCATCATTCTTGGCTGCTTCTCTTGTAATGTAAAACACATTCCTAGAAATAGTCCTAGAAGTTAACAGCAGGACATGCTGTCAGCAGCAGACTCCCACAAAGCAGAGCAGAAATATGTGCAGCATCAATTTGTGCAAACGTTGTATGCATTGCATTATTTAGAATCAGGTCTAGATATTAATGAAGCTGTTTGCAGAAAACCAGGATACTTTGGGGCAATCAGTCGTGCAGGACCATAAATAATTTACAGCATTAAGAGACCCATTCTCATGGCCACTCATTAATCGCTTTGCCTTACAAAGATGCCCAGTTATACTCCTAAGGAGCCAGTGCTGGATGTGCCAGAGGCACGTGAATTAGGAATCACTTTATTATGGAGATATCTCAAACTTGTTTACCCCATTTTTCAAAAAGTCTACTGTACATCCAGGACAGTATTTCATCTTACCTTGAGCATTTCCCTCCTAGTCTTTAAATGGATTTTTCACTGTATTAACTATTCCACAGGCATTGTCTGTGCGAATTACTGTCCCTAGTTTAAAGGGAGGTAAAGCAAGTTGCCCATTATTATACTGTGAGCCAGAGACAAAATTTCAATTCAGAGTGTTCTGGACCAATCTGGATCCTCTGACTATATCCCTTAAATTTTTAGGAACCTGGTGCATTGATTCACTAACAATAGGCCGTACACTAAAATACTGAGGCCTAGCTTAAAGAAATCCCTGCAGTTTTCCTAATAACTAATTCGTTACTTGCCTTCAGGTATTTGAAAAAGTGAGAATCTAACTAGGTCAATAGTCAAGATTTTGTCCACACGACAGAAACCTTCCTTCATAAGAATAAAAACAAAGAAAGAAGGAAAAATTATTTTTGACAGCCACAAGCTCAGTAGGATTATCAGTCCTGCATCCTGGATTAAAGCCAGCACAGATCTGAAGTTTTAAATAGTTTTTGTATTATAACTTTATCTCAGCTTCACTAAGTTTTGCTAAAGAGAACTGTCCATGTAACAAGGTTCACTACTCTAAAATAAATATTTTTTTCCACAAGGTATGGAATAATAATCAGGCTAAGAACCATTCCAGGATAATGACTGAAACAAGAAAGCAAGTAAATGTAGAAAAGCTGTTTACTACTTCTGTATATTTTTCCAAAATGATAAACCATATAGGAGTCACTGTCACCTGCACAAATTAGACCGCAAGGCTGGTGGCACTGAAGATACCTGTACTGTCCTCATCCTCAAAGCCAAGCAATTGCGAGTGTCTCACTCTCCTGTTTCAGAAGGGTACAAGGCCTCATGATCACAAAGAAGAGGTTATGAAAAGTCACAGGTTTTTAATGCTGCAGCACAGAAATTGGCAGAAAAGCTTCAAACTAGACTTTTGCTTTTACACATGTAAATCGTCTAGGGTCTCGGAAGTTGTCAGCAGTGTCCCCTGCTTTTAAAATTAAAGCATATATGTCTATCTGTCCAGATGGCCAAGGCATCTGCAAATGAAACAAAAATAATCAGCCATTCTGTTCTTCGGAGTCCAGAGATGAAGGGTTAGTTTGTTTTCCTCCACTCAATCAATCTTTCACCATCTGCTGAGCCTTGCTAGCAACTGCCAAGGGTAGCTAACAGTTTAGGGTCATGACTTTTACACACAGATCTAAGGACACAGCCTCAATAATTACTATCACCAAGGTAGTTTAAGTCCGTTCTCAAAGATGCTACCTGAGAGCTACACAAAAACAAAGGAGAAAACAGGACAGAGCAGGTGTATGGAGACCAAGATGACAGACCACATTTGGGATGGAGGGAAGATACTCAGGGTTCTCTGTCAGCACAGTAGTCATGACAGGCAAGTACAGCACACTACAGACGCTTGGGAACACTCTCCAATTTTTCAGGGAAGGCAACAAATGCAAAGCCCTGAGGAACTGTAGAGAGGCTCATGTTAAAAGACGAGAGGACCCCTTGATTCCCAGGACCCTACCCAAGTTCAGCAGACAGAGCTGAGCAGATGGGCCATTCTTAACAGGTTGCCTCAAACAGGGTCCAGAGTCCTTCTCCAGTCAGGGACCCTCGAAGTGCTGAATGACAAATTATTAATATTATTAGCTTATAAGGATGACGCAGCATCTTAGAATAAGTTTCATCCACGAAAGGCAATCACTAGGTCCAGAGAAGTATTTTTAAAGTACACTGTCTTTGGAGGAAGGTCACAAGCACTCAAACAAAACCACATGGAGAAAACAAGGACCAGACTTATTCACAGCAGAGGAAGTATGATATGCACACTAATATAAAAATAAGATTTAATAACAAGAGGATTTATCTTGTTTTATGTAAGGGGCAGAACAACAGCAGACTTCTGGAATCTCATGGCATATGGAATGACAGTAATGAACAGTATTAAGATGACAAATGGACTGAGCTTTGGCTGACAACATACTGATCTTTCTGACAAACACATTCTGACTTGGAATATAAGCTTTTGTGAGACAGAGACTTAGCATCAAAGTATGCATTGTTTGTGGGGTGAGGGGAAGACATACAGAAAAGCAGGTTCCCTAAACACACAAGAAAGTAAAGCAAATGTTACAGGGAAGGATGGCTGCTGAGACACAAATACACAGGACACTTAGAAGAGGAAGAATTAATAGACCCTTTAATAAGGGCTAGCTAATGGATAAAACAGAATGGATTTTTCCTTTGCCCTTGACAGGCTTCAAAGTTCTTGCAAAGAAATATTGCACATGCCTTTGAGGCAATGTGCAGAGTCAAAGAAGACATCCAGGACAGAGTCCTCACTTCAGCATTTCTGCAGGAAGAAAGAAATCCCTACAGACGCTTATAGCTGGCTCCTCCATATACAGTTTGTGCTTCACGGGACTCATTTCAGCACTCCTCTCTTGTTGCTTTCTGCCTATGTTGGGACAGGAGACTGCAGTTTCCCCAGATCAAACTGCAGTGCTCTCAGTCCTATGGGTGACTCTCAAGTTTGAGTTTATTCAGAGATATCTCATCCTTGGAAGCAGAACAGACTTTGAATATTCATACAGATATTAGGAAAAATCTACACTACAGAACTATTGTCTAGAAAAGAGGCACAAATAATGATCTCACAGTTTTTGAAACACTTTGCCTGTTTTATGTACCAGAATAAAACCAGGTCATAGCAGGAAGGAAGATCACTGGTTCTGAGCTCAGATACAAAAACGAGTATGTTTCAACTTTGACAGCAAAAGAGACAAAAACACAGGAATGATGCAAAAAAACCCTTGTGCATATGATCTAACTTGTGCTAAGATCTAACTGTTCTGCAGCTAATGCAGCAAGGGCTTCCAAACTGATCACAGTGACAACACTGCATGAGAGGTTTCCCATGAAAATAGAGATATTGATAGCTTAAAATTTAATAGAGAAAACCAATTCTGTTCAGACATGCTAGGCTACAAGCAAGTCAAGGGTCCATTAAGCCCTTCACTGTAATGTAAAATTAACTTATTTATGGAAGACTATAAGTGCTACTTCAAGTACTGGAACCACTGCCTCTGTAGATAATATTTCAGAAGCCAGCAGAAAGGAACACTTAAGAGACTTGTTTCTCTTGTCCCTCAGATTTAAAAAAAAATTAAAAAGCAAGGACACTCAACTCCGTTTTCTCAGTTTTATACACCAGCCTGCAGAACTTTAAGTATAAGAGGAACTGGGCGACATGGACGTGCACACAATTATTTACTGCATGTCTTGCCTGCCTACTGGTGCAAAGAACCAACCAGGATGTTGGATTATATACTGCCAAACTTTACTTGTCCTATCCAGTAAACATCGTAAATACGTGTACAGTCTGTCATGAAAGGCATGTCATGAAAGATGCCTGTATGAAAGGCAGGTCTAACTAACCTGATCGCCTTCCATGACAAAGTGACTCAACTACTGGATGAGGGAAAGGCTGTGGATGGATCTCCTTGGATTTCACTAAAGCCTTTGACAGTTTCTCACAGCATTCTGCCTCAGAAACTGTCACCTCTGGCCTGGACAGGCACACACTCTCCTGGCTGGAAAACTGGTTGGCTGGAGGGCCCAGAGAGTGGTGGGAAATGCAGTTAACTCCAGCTGGAGGCCAGTGACAAGTGGGGCTCCCCAGGGCTCAGGGCTGGGTCCAACCCTGTTCAATGTCTTCATCAATGACCTGGATGAAGGCATCAAGTGCACCCTGAGCAAGTTTGCAGATGACACTAAGCTGGGTGAAGTGGATCTGCTGGAGGGTCTGCAGGAGGCTCCAAAGGGATCTGAACAGGCTGGACTGCTGGGCAGAGACCAATGGGATGAGGGTTAACAAGGCCAAATGGCGGGTCCTGCACTTGGGGCACAACAACCCTGGGCAGCTCCACTGGGAGAAGTCTGGCTGGAAACCGCCTGGAGGAGAAGNAGGCTGAGGGGAGACCTCATTGCTCTCTACAACTACTAGAAAGGAGGTTGCACTTCTCCCAAGTGACAGGGGACAGGACGAGAGGGAATAGCCTCAAGCTCTGCCAGGGGAGATTTAGCCTAGACATTAGGAGGAAGTTTTTCCCAGAAAGGGTCATTGGTCCCTGGCAGAGGCTGCCCAGGGAGGGGGTTGAGTCACCTTCCCTGGAGGTGTTTAAGGGATGGCTGGATGAGCTGCTGAGGGACGTGGTTTCGTGTTTGATAGGAATGGTTGGACTCGATGACCCGGTGGGTCTCTTCCAACCTGGTGACTCTATGATTCTATGATAAAGCAGAGTTCCAATGCAAACTCAGTATTAGACGTGTGTTTTGCTGCATGAGCAAAAATAAATTTTATTTAAAGGGTGGGACAATGAAATAACACTTCAGGTAAATTTCCATTTTAAAATGTTCCTGGTTGGATTTCAAACACTGAGAGAATGCAGACACAGAGGATTTGAGTTACAAAAAAACCCTAACATTTTAATTAACTGCTTTATTGAAAACAGGGAATTCAACAAAAATTCCCATCAGTATTCACAAGCCTATTAAAAATAATCTAAGTTTTATTCTTAAACTGATTAGTATCTGTTTCATAGTGGTACCTAAGCAAAGTATTACATCTAGATTTCTAGATTCCCATTCAAGATTCAAAGTTATGCCTTTGACTTACCTTCTCAAATTTATACTTAGCTGCTTCTTCCCAACAAAAAAGCATGAACCTTTGATTTGCAGGTGGACCTGGCATGACCATTAACCACAGCCTAACTGGGAAGCAGTGGCTGTTCAGCCCCTACAGCTTGATCACTTCCAGGTAGGTACCCACACACTTAGGCTCTGTGCTTCTTTCCATAAGAACAGTCTATCCATGAGCTGTTGTTTTCCCAAGCAGGTCAAACAATGGTTCTCTAATTTAAGGACAAGAGGAGGCAAATCACAAACTGAAGTGTGTCTTACTTTTTCCCACTGTTCCTTTAAGCACCCAGCAAACCTCAAATTTGAAACATCTAATCCTGTAGCAACACTCCACTCTTCCACATAACACCCTGTGTTAGCCTGCACCCAGCCGCACAAGCTGAAATATTACTGACCTGTATCATGTACAGCTGCGCAATTCGATATTCTTCCACACTCATTGGAAGAGGAATACGATATTCCTTTATAAGCATTTTGAATACAAATCTTTTGTCCACTCAGAAACACAATCCAGAAGCTTTTAGCAAAGGCTCCTTAAAAAATGGCAAGCAAATGCATTGAGGATCCCTGAAACAGAGTGAGAGAGAGAAAGAAAAATCAGAGAGAAGCAGTTATTTTCCATCCTTCCTATAAAAAAACCCAACAAGCAAACATTAATTTTTCTAATAGGTATAAGCTTAATAGCAGAGCGAAGAATCTCTGGAATGCTATCAGGTCCTTGGCGTCAAATTTAACAGGATGTTTTAGAAGAATTCAGGTTTCCTTCAGAGGATATCATCAAAGCTATTACCTTCTTGACCTTTGCCACCGTATCAATCTGACTTTCATATGCAATAGTATCTCAATGGTAGAGATGTGACAAAAGCTCCAAATGAATACGCAGACAATAAAGTACCTCTCCAGTGTCAGCAACGCACCAGAGATAAGGTATCTCTAAGGTATCAGGTTTTATCCCCTCACTTTCATTCAGCAGCAAGAAAAGACAATAATTAGAGTTCCTCAGCCCTCAGAAACACCATGATGTAGAGAGATATTTGGATTCTAACAAAGACAGCAGAAATGTACTTTTCTTCCTTGCTTTATGCTGAATTACTGTCTTGGTAGGATCCCTTCTCTTTTAGCTCCGAAGCAATCCACAGACAAAGTCCTCCTGCCACCGAGGTCAATAACAGACTCGCACTGCATAAGAATACAACCAAAGTTCAAACTGCAACATAAAAAAATCCCACCATACCCCATCTTAAGGTAATTTCATAGAATTATTGCTTAAGAATATGGGGAATATAACATTTACTACACCTCAGTTTAAAGCAGTAGCTTTTCAAATGTTCTTAAGACTCCATGGAGGCTGTGGATACAATAAAGTCATGTAAGGAAGAGGGTTGGAGGGAGATGACTGGTGAGGAAGAGAGGACACGAGAAGCAGAGCTGTCTGCCATCAGCCCAAATGAGCCTCAGCAGGATCTGATGATCGCTCTTCCAGCACACAGAGCACTCACTTGCTTCCTTCTCATCACCAAAATCCGCCTTTCTGCTGTGTCTATTTATTGTACGTCTTCAGATACAGCTGCTGGAGTGAAAAACAGCCCCAAGCTCTATGCTTGAGGGAAAAAAAAACCCAGAACAAAAATTTATCTAGTAGATTAAACCAAGCTCTGGGAACCAGGAAACCTATCAACAAGGCCTCAGCACTACTCAGTGTTTGCACAGCACTTCACCACCCTTTTACAAGGTTTAGAGAGGTTAAAATGCATGCCCATGGCCACAGAGCAACCAGGCCACAGACAAAATGCAGGGTTTATAACTCAGGTTTACAGACTTCTAACTAGGTTAGTCCTCCAGTTGGACTCCAAAGGGACCGCAACATCTCTGCCTCGCATCAGACCTGACCCATGGCTGAATTCATGCAGGAACACTGCTCACATCCCAGCCAAAGGGTTTGTCTGACCCAGGCACGCAGCCCCTGCGCTGCAGTGCTCTTTGCTTGCCTTCATTTGATTGCTGCATTTCTAATTTGGGAGCAAAGCCAATCCATCCCAGACTGACCCTTCTAGAACAGCTGTCTAGTGCTGCATCATATAAACACGTATTTTCATATTCATTTCTGTTTCTTTTACCCCTGCCAGTGCAACTGGGGGACAGGGAGGTTAAAAAAAAATCAAACGTCTTTGCAACAGCAAAACCCTGTAGAGAATAATTGTGTGTACATGGAGCTTTCCAGCACTGCTGTTCCTATGCACACAGTGTGTGCATCCATGTGCATGTGCAGGATTTCGTCCGTCAAACTAATCCTACGTAGCAGATGGGGATAATCTCATTATGTGGTTTTTAATTAGTGGCATGGCGAGGAATAACAATAACCACCAGAGGACGGATCTCAAGCACTGACTCCTGATCTGCATTGGTGCAATGCTGGATCTCAACTCTCAGAGCTAATGGTGGTGGGACACCATACATATCTTGAGCAGTTTGTTGTACTTTAGAGATCTTTGAAAATCAGTTTAGAAGCTCTCTTCCAATTCCCCAAATGCTCCAAAAGTGATTCTGCTCCGACTATAAGGATATCAGTCACGTCTGCATTTGCTGCTTGCTAAAACCACAATATTTCTATTGATTGGAAGAGATTAATAAAAGAAAAAATAAAGCATTAAAAGCAATAAAATAGCAGGAAAAACAGTACCAAGATGGAAAAAAATGCGTTCATAATGAAGTCATAACTCAGATGGCCAAGACACAAGAGGGCTTACTTTATTATAGACTAAAAAACCCAACTGTTTCAGCCCCAAGCAGGCACAGCAGCGGCTGCAAAGCACCCAGCACGTGAAGAATGTCTGGCCCCAGCAGTGGTTCCTGGTCCAGCTTACTGCTTGGATTTTACCAGAGGTGAGGTTTAGCTGTAAAGTTCTCCGTCAGGTTTCTACTTCCTGGTGGTCAATGTTTAAAACCAATGTTTTGGCTGAGGTTGCAGGTCTCCAGGCAGCAGCAGGTCCTGACAATGTGCCTGTTGGAACAGCAACACTCCCAAAAACTCCTCAAGCAGCTGTGCACTCCAGCTACTGCAACCAGCTCCCAAAAGCTGCGTAGAAAACAACCTTGGAAACACACTGGGTAATAGCAAGAATAAAATTGCAACCTCAAACTGAGGGTAACAGCAGAGAAAGACACCTGGCATCATCAGTCTGACCTTGAAGGAGGCACAAAGAGAGCAACCCTGACTTGCTTGCTCTTTTTTTTAAGCTAGAGTGGTTAAATAAATATTTATCAAGATAAGCTTGCAGCCTGGGCTGCCCCTGAGAAAAGCTTTGGCAAATTGTGAAAGACAAACTTGGGTTTTAACCAGATCCAGATCTTGGGGAACACCATGCTGGGTGGGAAAGAGGGGCAAAGTCACACTGTCAGACAACCCTCTGACCTCCTTCCATGCTTTTGGGACTTTTAAATAGAGAATCAAAGCTCACTAAGATCATTTATTGTATTGTCCAAACAAAGCACATAAGTTTGACTGCAGACTTGAAAGCTGCTACAGGGAGGAGAGAAAGCCCTCTGGAAGCAAGGGAGCCACAAGCTTTGGAAAGGGACACAGCTTTGGAAAATGGGTGTCAAAACACCAGGTGTGTCCCGGGCACTTCTCTGCATCTAGCCCATTGCTACAAACAGCCAGAGGTGTTTGGACAGAGATGCTCAGTGTGCCAGTGTTTTGCAGGCTGGTTTCTGGCTGCCCGGCTGCTGAGCACCAGGCTGGACTTCCTATGGGTTTGCCAAACTCCCGCAGCCACACACCCAGGACCAGCAGCAGCCCAAGGCAGTTTTTAAAACTCAGCTTGCACCCAGCTTCTCTCAGCAAGAGGCAAACAATTGTGACGCTGGACATTTCCAGACTCATGGTTATTTCTGCTATAGCCAAACAGCACATTTGTACAAGCTGTTATTCAATTTATACATAGAGCTATAGTAACTGTGAAAGCCAGGTACATAATTTTATACTTCAATTATTTCAAAATCAGGTTCTCAAAGCATCATAATTATGCTCCAGAGTCAATATCCTGCTGCGATGAGTCAGGTCCACCTCTGAGCTATTGCTTGATGCTGTTTGAAGGCTAACTCACAGCATGCTGCTTTTACTTCTGATTTTAACAGCTTCTCTTCCAACAATAAACTTTTTTAAGGAAGCACCTTTTCTTTAAAGTAAAGGGGACTCTCATAATTTGCAGAATCTGAACACATCAAGAGACCCAGCAAATTCTCTCCATTCAGCCCATGAACTTGGTGTTTGGGGTTGTCACTTTGGGAGCATCAGGGCCAGTCTCCCTGTTACTAATGAGGTATCAGAGGACTGATGACAACTGACAACTTGTTATTAAGGAATAAGAGTTAGCATGTGAAGGGTATTTAAACTGTGCTATCAGAGTCCTGGAAGCCAAACCCTGGCCACGCTTGACAGTCTGCCCCTGAAGAGTATGGAAACCGAGTATTACAGCAAAAATCGTGGCTCTTCAAGATGTTGGTTGGATCCAGCACAGGAGAACCACTCACGACGAAGGGTTCAGGCTTCCTGGTCCCAGCTGTGCTGTTTCAGCTCTCCTAGTTGTCACCTCCACAACTCATTTTTGATTACCTCACATTTTTCATGTCCACGCTGCTCACACAGGCTATTTATGGCTGGAATGAGTTGTGTCACAGCAGCCCCAACCCACCCTGCCCCATGGCTGCCATTTCCTATTTTCAATAGAGAAGAAAAAGCCCTAGATGCAGAGAGCAACTATAATGAGTTTTTTCTAGTCTCATGCAGGAGGCTTATTTCACGCTATTTTAAAAACTCACATCAGGAAGGAAAAAACCCTCACAGAGAGTCACACAGCTTCCAGTGGCAGAGGCATGTAACAGCCCTGGGACTGCAGTCTCAGGTTCTAATCAACCACTGCTTCTTCAGGGCTTTGCTCCCTTTTGAAGTTAAGAAAGTCTCCATTATGAAAGATCATGCTCATGAGCTGAAGACCGATACCTTGACTCAGCTATTGACCAGTTTTCCTTGCAGTCTTTTCATGTAATTGAGAAATGAAAGATAATTAACAGAAACAACTGTAAGAAAGCCAAGCCGAACATTCAATGGCAAAAGGATGAGCAAAGGCATTTTCTGGAGATCTTGCCTACCTACCTAAAGACTTTTTCTTTAGGTTCTCTGTATCTCCTTTATCCCCCAAGAAGATTCTTCCTTGAACAAAGTGATATCAAAGAAGTTGTTAACGTTGGTCCCAAATGTTTGGAAAGCAACACTGGGCTTAGCAACCTGGACACCTTCCCCCTCCTGCAGAGCTTCCTAAAGGAGGATACAGTGCCCTCCCATGACTGGAAATTCTGCATACATATTGCACTTGGATTTATTTATGCTGTTAGAAGCAGCAGCACAAACTTGAAACAGATTCTTCGGACCTAAGTCAGCTTTTTTTAAAGGCAGCCTCAACATTGATTAATGCAGCACTCTCGCTCCTGGCCCAAAAGCAGTCTTGCTCAGCTTTATGCACCCAGAATATCATTGCTGCAAGGACCACTCCCTTTATCTGTCCCTCTGATCCCATTTATCCCTGATCTCCCTGCCTCTCAGGAGAGGCAACTGCAACTCATTAGCAACTGCAAAGTATTGTCGTCGAGTCCTCCTCAACCCTTGCTCACCAACCTTGTCTACCTGACACTTGGCAAAAGGAGCAGCGCACATAGCCTGCAATCCATTAAGTGGACCAGCCTGGCTTCATAACTGTCCTACTCAAATCATACTGCCATCTCACTGCAAAACACCACGGGACAGAGAGGAATTTTTTGTTTTGTGAACGTATGACGCTCAGCACAACATCAGCTGGAGCACAGCTGTCTCCTCTGATCAAATGAATGACTAGCACCACATTAAGGTTGAGGGGGAAACAGTTTACAAGGGCTTTCCAAGCAGGTGAATACTGAGTGCCTGTATTTTACCAGTCTCTTCTCTCTCCTCTCCTCCCAACCTTGTCAAAGTAACCTCTCTTGCACAGGCAGTGGGATTGTTTCAAGCAATATTCACCTCAAAAGATTAAAAAACCTCAACATTTCTACTTAGTAATTTTGTGGCTGCCATTATTTGCAGTAAAACTCAACACCACGCTTGAGCTTTCTCATGCACAAGTGTGTGTGTGATAAACTGAAGAGGCAGAACCAGCAGCTTTCAGTTTTCATACTGTGGGTCATGCTTGCTGACCGACAGCTCTGCAGACTTAAAAACTCATTACGCCTTGGGTGGGTGTGGGGGTAAATAAAGCAAAAGTTAAAGCTCCTTAGAAGTGTATACTTCACACACTCGCTAGGCCACTGTGTCAGTAAGCAATGTTCTTTGTAATCACACATCTTAATTGTACATCTAATCATAGAATCATAGAACAACCAGACTGGAAGAGACCCACCAGATCATCACAGAATCACCGGGTTGGAAGAGACCCATCGGATCATCGAGTCCAACCATTCCCACCATGTCCCTCAGGACCTCGTCTACTCGTGACTTAAACACCCCCAGGGAAAGCAAATCAACCACCTCCCTGGGCAGCATATTCCAGTGCCTAATGACCCTTTC
>WAAB01013129.1:0-31632 GCA_013389865.1 Piaya cayana
TAATAATAATAATAATAATGGTCTTGTTCTTTCTCACTTTGAGTTTTTGTTTTTTCCCTTATATCTGAAAGGGTGGTGTAGTTAAATAAACCCAAAAAACCCCTCAGACCTCTATTTTCCATTTTTTTTCCCAAGGAATTGCTATCATGGTATCTAAATAGCTGATTGTCTCTATGTATGAGATTCTGAATCATTCTGCTGCACCTTTTAGCTCAGACAGGTTAAGACCTATTTTTTTCTCACTAGATCTATAATCCCAGAATTACTTTCAGCATAGATTGTTAATTGAATGAAATTATGCCTATATTAGATAATGTAATAGATTTTTATAAAATTGAAGGCATGAATATGACCAAACTTAAACATATATCACTCAGACCCTTTTAAATTATCAATTAACTCTTGGCTTCAGTACTATAAAGAGGATATAAAAATGCAGTTTAGTGATTAATCCTTGAGCTTTTCTCTGTTCTTATACAAGATTTTTTAAGTAAAGTTGCAGTTTTAATTCTTTGTACAAAATCAGTGTACATCTGTTGCCCAGATTAGACAGGATATTGAAATTCTAAATAGATAATTTTCTTCAGCCTTGTGATAGATATTTAAACATTTTTGATGGTAAGGCATGGGTATTGCATGGTGTTAGTATTTATCATCATGTCTTATGAGGTACTCATTCCGCTATTGCAATTTCTTTACTGATAGGCACTTGGGAATCAGAGAGGTGAACCCAATCTTGGATGTGTTATCCAGCTGCAAGGATGTTTTAGAGGACAATTTTATACACGCAGATTTGTGGTTCTCAATTTGAGCCTTTAGTGCTGTGTTTTACTGCTGTAGGTCAGCATTAAAAAGGAGAAAAAGGCAAAGGTGAAAATTCTCTTATACTGTGAAAATAAAATAATGTGGTGGCCTCGTTTGGATCTGTGTTATTCTGTGACACCATCATAAAGGGAGAGACCTTATAGTAAACTCATGTGGACAACGACTAGTTTTTGCTCGACTGACATCTTATGTGTCTAGTATGTCATTTCATCCCAACTCTTCCTGGTTTGTAATTCTGTTGCAGCCAGGAGAAAAAGCTCCTTGGCATATGGTGGTCCTACTGGGCAGCAAAAATGTACAACCTATTGAAAGAGCAACTTGCAGGTGTATTGCTGTAAGAAAACAGAGTTGCTTTGTTTCAGGAAAGAAGCAGAAATAATGTATGTCTATTTGGTGCATGGTGCATGAAACTGTGCTACTTTGTCAGTTGGAAGATGAGTCTCAGTGAGAGAACAGATGAAATTAGATAATGGCTGGCTTTTAACCGAACTTAAAATACAATAGAAACCTGTAATGTTAACATTTTATTATACTTAATGTTGAAGGGAAGCTTTGCAGTCTCACTAGTTTACTGATAGTTGTGTAACTGAGATTAACTTTATCTTGAGGTATACCCATAAAGTCTACAGAGGACCTAATGAACATTTAACCTGATCCTCAAAGTCATGTGTAACCTAATGCTTAAAACTGATGTTGAAGTAATTGGCTTTTTTGGCTGATTGACTTGATATGGATTTTCTTATTCTAGGAATCGAGTTTTTAATGTTATCTAGGATATTACTGAGAGATGCAATATGGATTTAGTGATGAAATTCATTAAGAGGTTGCTGTCTACTGATAGGTTTAGTGTTTCTTATGTGACCGCTGAAACAATACGTGTGCTTAGTGTTGATGTAAATATGTGCAGGTCTAAAAGCATCATTTTGCAGTGTTTCCTCCACACTGGGGCCATTTGTGCCATGTTCAGACTTCACGTGTTCTTGTTGAAGGTAAATGGTATTCAAAGAATGTTTTGTCCTTTCTCCAGTATTATATGCGTGATTTGAAAAATGAGAACCAAAATCCTGGGATTTTTCTCATTTTGCAGTCTGTGTGTGAAACATTTGACGTCTTCCTTGAATTGTTTGCATTGGTGCAAAGCCTGTGTCACAACTGAAGGATGCAGCCAGATAAGGAGCGGGAGTGACAGTTGCCGGCACTGTTCTGATTCTTAGAGGTCTGTTTTCACTCTTTTTAAGCTTGTCACAGGCCAAGCTGTTTTGTCTGGCACTGTTCAGAGATGTGCAAATTACCTTTCCAAACACAGCATCTGGAGAATATTTAACCTTTGTTCTTTTATACTGTTCACAGGAGTAAGTCTTCTGGAAGATCTCATGTGAATGTAATGTAAGGTTTTATGGCTGTAGCTCTACTGTGATTACCTTGGTAAAAGAGGGGTTATAAGCCTCTAAGTTTTACCCAATTCCCTTGTTAACAGCCCCGTACAGTATAATACAGGGCTTATTACACCTAAGGGAAAACTAATACAAATGATATTGTAGTGTGCTGTTAACAGAAGGGTGACAGTTTTACTTGCACTATTAGTTTCAGGTTAAAATCCTGGAGAGCAAAATGTTTCATGTGCAGTTGTCTATAATTAACCCTTTATGTCTTTCCCCTGTAGCCATGTCATTTAATAAAGCTTCATTTGCAGTGACTCAGTCGCATAGTGTGTGCTCCTACGCATGCAAAGACCACTGCAGCGATTCCCTTCTGCTAGAGGCCAGTCATGCTGTAGGGCAACGTACAGGATTAATTAGTCACACTCTGAGTTTCTTACTGTTGTTGCAAATTTTAAACAGTAGGAGAGTATGCAGTTCTGCATTCCCAGAGTTTGTTACTACCTTCTGCTTTGGATTCTGTTTTTATGTAAATACTTACTGCTGGTTGCTTGGTTAGTTCAGTATAAAACGGACGCATACAGGACAGTAAAAGCTGTTTTTCAGGACAAAGCAGAATTCTAGTAAAGTTGGATGAAACTGAACATTAGTCATGTTGTAGTTGGCATAGTCATCGTTTTTCTGTGTTCAGATCTTATACCCACAGCTGTGTTGGATTTGCATGGCCATGTTCTGGTAATGGGGTGGCTGCAAGGGTGGTTTCCATGAGAAGCTACTAGAAGCTTCCTCCGTGTCCAACAGAGCCAATGCTACCAGCTCTAAGACAGACTTGCTGCTGGCCGAAGCCAAGCCTATCAGTGACAGGGGTAGCACTTCTGGGATAACGTAGTTATGAAGGGGGGAAAACAACTCTTCAGGCAACAGCAGCCGGAGAGGAGTGAGAATATGTGAGAGAAACAGCCCTGTGGACACCAAGGTCATTGAAGAAGGAGGGGTGAGGACAAGCTTCAGGTGCCAAAGCAGAAATTCCCCTGCAGCCTGTGGTGCAGATCATAGAGAGGCAGGCTGTCACCCTGCAGCCCATGGAGATCCACAGTGCAGCAGATATCAATCTGCAGCCCATGAACAGCCCTACACCAGAGCAGGTGGATGCACCCAAAGGAGTCTGTGATCCCATGGGAAGCTCATGCTGGCACAAGTTTGGTGGCAGGACCTGTGACCCTGTGGAAGACCCACACTGGAGAAGTTTGTTCCTGAAGGACTTCAACCCATGGAAAAGACCCATGCTGAAGCAGTTCATGAAGAGCTGCAGCCAGTGGGAAGGACTCACATCGGAGAAGATAGTGGAAACCTGTCTCATGTGGGAGGGACTCCACACTGGAGCAGGAGAACAGTGTGATGAGTCCTCCCTGTGATGAGAAAGGAGCTGTAGAAACAATGTGTGATGTGCTGACCACAACCCCCATTCCCTATCCTCTTGTGCTGCTGCCCAGGAGGTAGAGAATTTGGGAGTGAAGTTGAGCGTGGGAAGAAGGGAGGGATGAGGGGAAGGTGTGTTAAGTTTTAGTTTTTATTTTCTCATTACCCTATCTTGATTTTGACTAGTAATAAGTCAGTTTCCCCAAATTTAGTTTGTTTTGCCCATGAGAGTAATTCGTGAGCAATCTCCTTGTCCTTATCTCAACCCACAAGCCTGTTGTATTTTCTTTCCCCTGTCCAGCTGAGAAGGGGAGTGGTAGAGTGGCTTTGGTAGGGACCTGGTGTCCAACCAGGATCAACCCACCACAACAGCACTCAGCTGTATCATCCAGTTGTGTCCCGCACTTGTCTAGGGTTGAGAAGGTGTGTATGCCTCTGTCCTTCAGCCAAGCCGAGTGCTTCACCCCTTGCCTCACGTTGGTGATAGGCTAGAGAAAGGTAAACCTGCACACATGGTCCTGCTGATACCTGTGTGTGAGAGTCATGTGGCTGGATGCTTTGCTGGATTTCCACCAGGCTGGTTTTTTAGACAATGTGAAATAAAGATTGTGGCTGGATCTAGCAAGTCGCTCCCTTGCAAGCATTAGCCAGGGGAGTTTGAAATTTTGTACAGTAACTACTCTTACTGGATTTATGACAAAGGAAAAGCAAAGATTTGTGACTCAGCACCTTGCAGCTTATGTTGCTGGAGTGAAATTGCCTGAATAATCTTTTAATGGCAGATCAATGTCTTAGCTCAAATGATGACTGCTTGTGTGGTGACTGTTACACTAGTGAGAAACATGCTGTAAGTCTCAGTGCATTGTAAAACTTTATTCTTCATGAGTCAAAGTCAGTCAGCGTTAAGAAAGCTAAGATTATTGAATAGGAAGAGGAGAACAAAGTAAAATAAGATGATTGGATAAATAAGAAGCAAGTTGTACTGTTTTCCAACTTATTTAATAAATTCATAGAAGACACAGTCGTATTACTATGTGCAGGGTAGAATATTTCTCTAAATGACATTTTACATGGTTTTGTTACATGTTGTGAACCATCCTGTGGATAAATTAATGGGCATAGTAAAAATAAGTCAAATTATTGCTATTTAAGATTTTTTTTTTAATTGGTTAAGAAACTGTGCCTCCTACGAAAACTACTTGTCTCTGCATGTCTGTTTTCTAAATAACTTTAATACTAGTTTGGAGAGAACTCTGCTTGTTTTTGAAATTAAGAGAAATGATTGAAATAAGCAATTATTCACAAATTTGAGATATTGTTGAGGGAGCTGGTAAAGTGTAGCTATACACTTGAACTACATTTACTTGTCAGCTGTTCAGATTCTCCTGGTCAGAGGGGTCTAGGCAAAGTCTAAGAGTATTTTACAACTAGTCTGTCTAGATTAAATGAAATGCTTGCTCTCCCTTGTGCAGCAGTGGTACTACAATAAATATGCGTGGGATATTCCAGCACTTGTAATCTTTTTTTCAGTCTAAAAGATTAAATCCTGTGTGGGGAATGGTGTACTTTATTTAAAGAGCAATTACAGCCTCTGCCATCTACTTTAGTCAGAAGGAATAATTGATTGCTTTTCTCCTAGTATGAATCTAGCCATTCAGATCGATATTTTCATAATATCAATCAATATATCATTCAATATATTTTTGTTCGTAATACAAAATTCTGAATTATTTCATTGCTAAATTTGAAAGATAACTGCACCGTGGTTGCCTAGAAAAGGTCACAGAGGCTTGGATCACAAATTTCTTTTCATGTATTTCCCAGTCACTTTATGAAACCGTATCCTGCCCAACACAGTACTAAATAAGACGGCTACAGCAGGCGTCTTGGCTGAAATGAGAAACATGACTAGGTTTCAAAACTCAGGTTTTGAAACTCCACTCTGAAAGGCGATTACATCTCAAACATTGAAGATGTGAACACTATGTACTGATGACTTATTCAGGCCTTGCTTGTGAAAAAAGTAATCTCTTCTTGTTTGGGCAGTATTTATCCATGAGAGTAGATTTGCCTGTTTTAGAAAGATTTGCTGATGTTGTGTGACCTCTGAATTGGATTGAACATTTGAAAGTGTGTAAAAAGAAAAATCAAGGCAAAACAAACTTGAGAAATAGATGTTCTTTTTGTATGCAGTAATTTGCCACATGGTTGATGGTGTTATAAGGAGTTAGTGATGCAACTTGGGAATTCTGTATTTGCTGATGATGTGTTCTTTGCATTGCGTAATTGTATTTTCATTATGTTCTGCTCCTATTTTATTTTAAGTAATATGATGGTCACTTTATCACATTCTATGAAGAAAATTTGGTAAATGCTCTTAGAATAACTTATAAAGATTCATAATATAAAATTGGAATTAGAACTACTATCCTATGAGTTTGTACTGGAAAGGAGTGATGAAAATATAATTCTCTTTCTTTGGATGGTCCCTTTAAATCATAGAATCATTAAGGTTGGAAAAGACCTCTGAGATCATCAGGTCCTACCACTAGCTGATCACCTCTGTGCCTACTAAATCATGTCTCAAAGGGCCACGGCTACGCAGTTTTTGAACACCACAGGGATGGAGACTTCACCACTTCCCTGGGCAGCCTGTTTCAATGCTTCACCACTCCTTCAGTAAAGAAATTTTTCCTAATATCCAATCTAAATCTTCCCTGGTGCAACTTAGAATCATAGAATAACCAGGTTGGAAGAGACTCACCGGATCATCGAGTCCAACCATTCCTATCAAACACTAAACCATGCCCCTCAGCACCTCGTCCACCCATGCCATAAACACCTCCAGGGAAGGTGACTCAACCACCTCCCTGGGCAAAGAATTCTCTGAAACAGGAAGATCAAATTCGGCTCATGAAATGTTCATATGAGTCACAAGCCAGAGTTCTTAGAGGGAAGTGAAAAATGTTTCTACCTCTGCCACTTACTGGTCCTGCAGTCTCTGTGTCTCTGCTGCTATTGCCACAGTGGGAGGAATGCTTCAAGAACAGCCTTGGCTGATGAAACCTATGGGTGGAGGTGGGTGTTCCCTTTTCAGTGAGTTTCTTTTTTTTCCTTTTAATTGCTTTCTGAGAAGTTACAGATGTGTTTACCTTCAGAACGGTCCACAACATGCATTCCCACATCAGTAAAAAGCTGCAAATTCTCATAGATTGTCTGAACTGCTGACTTTGGTGCAGTGTGTTGGCCAGTTTGAAGAAAACAAGATTTCTTGCAAANTACCACTAGCTGATCACCTCTGTGCCTACTAAATCATGTCTCAAAGGGCCACGGCTACGCAGTTTTTGAACACCACAGGGATGGAGACTTCACCACTTCCCTGGGCAGCCTGTTTCAATGCTTCACCACTCCTTCAGTAAAGAAATTTTTCCTAATATCCAATCTAAATCTTCCCTGGTGCAACTTAGAATCATAGAATAACCAGGTTGGAAGAGACTCACCGGATCATCGAGTCCAACCATTCCTATCAAACACTAAACCATGCCCCTCAGCACCTCGTCCACCCATGCCATAAACACCTCCAGGGAAGGTGACTCAACCACCTCCCTGGGCAAAGAATTCTCTGAAACAGGAAGATCAAATTCGGCTCATGAAATGTTCATATGAGTCACAAGCCAGAGTTCTTAGAGGGAAGTGAAAAATGTTTCTACCTCTGCCACTTACTGGTCCTGCAGTCTCTGTGTCTCTGCTGCTATTGCCACAGTGGGAGGAATGCTTCAAGAACAGCCTTGGCTGATGAAACCTATGGGTGGAGGTGGGTGTTCCCTTTTCAGTGAGTTTCTTTTTTTTCCTTTTAATTGCTTTCTGAGAAGTTACAGATGTGTTTACCTTCAGAACGGTCCACAACATGCATTCCCACATCAGTAAAAAGCTGCAAATTCTCATAGATTGTCTGAACTGCTGACTTTGGTGCAGTGTGTTGGCCAGTTTGAAGAAAACAAGATTTCTTGCAAAGCAAAGTAGACACATATTATCAGGTGGTTTTCTTCTAAATTTAGCTGGAAATCCAAACTGGCAGCTTCTGTCTGCAGTCTTGTGGACACAGCAGGTTAGAAAGGCTCTTAACACTGTCCGTGTGTAAACGTGGGTGGGAGTGCTTTTGTTAAGACTTTCAAGATTATGATAGGAAAATATTTCTATTTCTTATAAATTAAAGAGAGTAGGACAGTATTTTGTAAGATAACATTTACAGTGTTATTTACTCAGATGCTGAAAGCATAACACTGTAAATTTAGTTTAGTCGCCATGCAAGAAATACAGTAGGTTGGAAGAATCCACATTGTGTGTTATGTAAAATGATTTTTGTCCCCTTCTGTTTAACAAGCATGAGAGGTACAGTATGTCCTAGTTGCTCAGAATTACACTATTTGAGCTTTTCTTTCTTGTTTTATTCCTATCAGATGTCAAGCCTCTTAAATGCAGTCGTGCATCTAGGGATAATAAAACATCAAAATGTCTGTGTTTGTTGTTTTTCACATGTATGTGTGTCATATTGGCTTTGATGGCCATAAATCTCCAAGACAGCCAACTACTGTCTGCTCACTTGTGAACTATCTTATGCAGTGTAACAGTTCTTGAAATAAGAATTGTATATACGCAAAGCATGTTTATTTTTTTTGACATAGTATTTACTGTGGAAGTTTGAAACTTCTATTAATTAGATTTTTCTTTTTTTCAATTTCTTTGGAGGGAAATAATCTAAAAAAAATTATTGCATGGCTTATTTAAGCTTTTTCAGGTACTGATTCATTATTGGATATGTTTAAGTGACTGATACAGATTTAATCCTGCTAAGCTTGTAATAGATTTTCATCAGCGCTCTCCATTTTCTTCTGAATGAAGGGGTATCTGGATTTCAGAAGAATTATCGAACACTGTTATAAAGAGGGAGGAGGGCTGCCTGTGATAATATTAAGTACTGTAATGAAAAGCAACCAGTGTTTTAGTGGCATCCGACTGTTCAGTTACAATGATAGCTTTCACGTCTGCTGCAGTGCAGTGCCAACTCTTATAGATGATAAGCATTGAAAATGGGTTTTTGATAGACTAAATAAACTCTCGGATTCCGTACTTCATAAGCATGGATTCCATTAAACTAAACATTCACTTTATTCACACTAATGACTTTCTTTATGCTCTGAAGAGTCTGAAAACAAGAAAAAAAACCTAGTGGGATTTCTGATGTTCACTGACACTGGGATGGTGGGATCCTCTCTGAATGAACTCTGACTTCTTTGGAGCAGCACATTGTTAGTGATCAAAACTGTAAGATTAAGCCTGCAAAACATTTGCTTTATGTAATAAAAAGGTGTCAAGCTACTTGTCCTGGAGCTAAAAGAATTAAATTCATTAAAAGCAGTGTAATCAAGTCTCCAGTGAGTACAAACACCCCCTGATCAATACAGCATGTTAGAAAATACTGGGAAAGAATCTGGAATGCTAATGCAGGTCTTTAGAAACACCATTGGCCAGCTGGGGAACTGGTGCAGGTTTCCTCCTCCAGCCAGTGCTTCTCCTGGCCCCAGGCTCAGACCCAGAGCCAAGGGTCTGAGCTTCTCCTGACTGACTGAAGGTGATGAGAAGTGTAGTGTTAGTCCTGAGTTTGTGTTTGCAGTAAGGCCCTTTACCAAATGGGAAAATACATTTATCTAAATGAGACTTGGAGAATTTCAGCATAGCCCCAGACGAAAGTAAAGTGCAAGTGCCTTGAGTAGTCTGCTGTGGCTGGCAGTCCAAGGAACTGAGGTGTATACCAGGTATTCTAGAGTTTTACATTTGATTTGTAATACTTTCAGGAATAATTTACTAAAGAACTTTTCTTGACTGGTTATCTAAGACCATCTGAAGCCTGACAGTCTTTATGTGGTAGGGAGATACGTGTGACAGATGCAGCTGGAGATCTGCATGCTGTTTTCATACAGAGAATCTGACTATTAGACCAATGATGCAAAATGCTGCTGTTACTGAGCAACCCCTTGCAGTGACAACTGTAAAAGAAGTACCCAATTCATGGAGTGAATCAGAGCCCTTGAAAGGGACACTGGAGTGAACTAAGGGGATGATCTTGTAGGAAGTTATTGCCTGAAAAAGATCTGTCATAGTCATGAGCCTCACACCATGTTTAAAAAAATCTAAAATTAGACAGAAGAGTATTAGTAGTGAAAGTCAGGGACAACAAGAGGTACATAGGTTTTTATTGTTAATGTAGTGAGCAGGCTTAGAAGCTTTGGTCTAAACAGAAAGTTTTATCTGCCAATTAGCCACCAAGTTAAGTAGATCAACAAATAAGATGACCATGGAAGAGACAATTCACCTGAGAAGTCGGCAAAGATAAGCAACAGGAGGATTTTTTATTTGGTGTCTTTGTGTTGGAGTAACTGGTGGGTTGGTTGCTAGTTTTGCCCAAGGAATGTGAGAGCGGGAGCAAGATTTTTTTTTTTAATCCCCCAGGTGATGACTGCCCTGGTTCTTGAAGAGCCCGAGGTTCACATAAGAGCAGGCCAGTTCAATTGCTCTGAACAAATATGAATTAAAGACCTATCACCACTGTACTTTTATTGTTCTTGTAGCTAGGGTTGAGTACAATAGTCACTCTTACTTTTAGCTCAGTCAACTGTACAGAATGGTGCTTGTTTTAAATTGCTCAAGTTCAGGGACTCTTCAGAAGTGTGTAGGTACTTGCTGTCTAAATATTTCAACATTTACCATTTTGTACTTACATGTGAAGTCATTTTTTAAAGAACTTGCGCCTCTCTTTCAGGATGCAGTAAGAAAAATAATAGTAAAGAATTACTAGAAGTATCATTTAAATGGGCTCTGGGAGGCAGTAACTTGTGACATTTAATCCCAGTACCAAACCTAATCCTTCTGTGGCATTGACTTCTAGGATTCTTCTAATCTTATTACTACAAAATTATTTTTATTGCTAACTGTCAGGCACCTATCTTCAGGCTTTAGCACTTAATCCCCATGCCTCATTTGACCCATTGTACAGACACAAGTGCCGCTTTTCTGCATTCCACCATGAGTGTGCTGCGAGCATTGTGGCTTGGATTCAGGAAGTCCTCCAAAGTCTTTGGTCCATTGTATTTATGACCTGAGCTACCTGTATGCACACATCAACTAGATGCACATGTTCTGTCTCATTTGGGATGAGAATTGAAGGGCTAAATAAAACTGACTTAAAGTGTAAATCAAATGCTAGTTGTAATGTATCCTCACAGTAATTAACAAAGATATATCCCAGACTTATTCTTTTAAAACTATTTGCGAGGTTAAATGACCAGTTGATTGAAGAGACTGGTCGTCTTTATCAGACTGTTCCTTAGGAATGGACTGTGGAGATAAATGTTAATTAAATACAAATCCTTTTCTCAGTTGTGCAGAAACAGTCCTACTACTGGTCCCTCTCCTAATCTTGTTATAACAGTCCCCTGATAGGTCTCATTAGAGTGTCTTGTTAGCTGATACAGAGTCTGTTTTGCAGCGAACAGACAGAAGAGTTAGTCTTAGTCACTTGTAATGTGCTTCAGCTGCTAAAGGTTTTTTTTTTCCTCTTAGTTTATTCATTTTTGTTTCCTCTCATCTTCTAGTTCCTTTTGTTCTGTTGCCCAAAACAATAGACATGTGAAACCTGTAATTTATTTACTTTGATTAGTTTTTATTTAATCTGTCATGCTTTATTGAATTTAATTACTTTTAAATCATTAACTTAAACTGAACAATGTGAGGGGGGAGACAAAAGCCTTGAGGGTCTTGTACAGTGTGGTTAGGATGTTGCATGAGCCAGTCAGTTCCCAATTTGCTATACTAAAGGAACTTGTTTGGACGTAGAGCTTTAGCCAAGGATACACACTTTTTTTTTTCAGGAGCATTTATGGAAATACTGTCTCTTATGATTGCACGTGGGATCTTTTCTGTTTCTTGCTCTGTGGCTTTCCCTGACAGTCAGCAGCAGAGCTGACTCTACATAACCTGAGAGCTCCAGAAGATGAAGGGCTCTTGAAAAATTGACTGTAACAAAGAGAACTTGGATAAAGTAATTTCAGTATTTGAAGTTGGCCATGACTGAGTTAGGTGAGTTCAGTTGATGGCCTGTGGAAGGTGAATTTAAGTAAAAGTAGCACATTTTGTATGGCAGTGTTGTTAACAGGAGAGTGATGAATTCCTAATGGTCAAAAACTCAGGATTAATTGCTCTGGTACCTAGCAAACTCTTCAGAGTTGTTGCTGAACTATTGCTTATATAGTGCTATTCATGTGTGATATTTTTTTAAGAGGTGCTGCTGGCCACTAAAACTTAAAATTGGCAGATGTGGTGAGGTGCAAAATCAGGGAAGAAACTAGTAAAACCCCTAGAACCTCTTGACTGAATGCAGTCATCTGGTATTGCTTGGTTCAGTCTTTCTTCGCGTTTCTTACAACGCTATGTCATGTGAACTATGGGCAAGGTTTTCCTATATTTTATATAATGATTTAAATATTTATTTTCCAGAATGAGATCTATAGCAAGAGGAAAAAAGTGTTTTTTTGTCTGTTTTTTCAAAGACTTTATGTTTCTTTGTCATTTTTTCTTGATGAAAGCCTGAAAAGAAAGGTATACAGAAGAGTTTTCTCAGAGCTACTAAAGCTAACAATATACTAAAGCTAATGATTGGAGGGTTTTTTTTAATCTTTGATTGTTGAAATTGAGGCCTCACTGCAAATCATCACCTTCACTTTTTGTGAAGGACATCTGGTGTATTGTCTGTTTACTGTCCCACTGGAGATCAAGAGTTTTTGACTCTGCCAAATGATCCCATCACCCTTCAGATAATAAGAACTTCACATGCTCCTGTTTCTCAAAAATTGTTGTAGTGAACGTACCTGCTGTTGCAGAGCTCTTTTCTCTCACGTACTAACTCTCTGCTTTTCCTTCTTCAATGTATCTCTTTGCTTTTGAGCCTTAACTTGGTTAAAAATTGTGGGGAGTCAGTCTGGGGATTTTTCCTTTGCAGAAATCTTTTGTTGAAGTGAATGTATGTTAAGAAGCTAAATTGTCTCCACAAAAGGCAGGTACCAATGTGGTGTGCAGCAACAGATGCACAAGACATCTGTCCTGTCTTCCAATTTGCCTTCCTTTTTTTAAAATGTAGTTTTAAGTCTCCTGTCTCTCATGCTTAGTATTATGTATATGACAAATCCCCATCTAGAAGTAGCTCGCTGAGGAGGAATATAGATGGAAAAAACAATGCCACTCTTTAGCTGACACTGCACATTCACAATTGTTATTCACTTGTGCATGGACACTTATATTCCATTCGGAGCTCCTGTTCTAAGCTTTCTACTACAGTATTTGTAAATACGTACATGATACTGGCTCACTGTTCAAAGAGGGAAGGATGAGAGTATCTTTGGAGAGCAGCATTAGGAGTCTTTGCTGAGTAGCTGTATGTTTTAAGGAACAAAGGAGGATTGCTTGGCAGATGAAAAGTGGGTGGGCTGATTCAAGTGTGGGTGCTGGCAAGAAAGAAGGAATAAAACTGAGATTAAGTACAGGAAACAAGTGTGCAGGTAGGAGAGATGAGGGAACTGTTTACTCGGCAACCTAATAGCCTTTTCAACTCCAGTATAACAGGATCACAATGATCTCGGTGATGTTTGCTTAATTGGTCAACAATCTCAAGTTTACTGTCCATGGCTTTTTAAAATTCAAAATGCCTATGGGTTTGACAAAACTCGAGGCATGTTAAAAGCCATATCTGGCTACACTGGAGCAAGTTGTGGCTTTTAGCATGAATTAGCATGTGTGCATTTGAATTAGGAATGTTCATCTAAGTTTTTTATGAGTAGGTCTAAGTGGTCAACTATTTTTGTTTCTTTTAAATCTGAGTTCAAACCAGGCCTTTCTCAGAATAGATCTTTTTGTTTGTTTGTTTTGTTCATGTTTTGTGAATGTGTAAAAGGAATTGTAAATACTTTGGGGCATATACTTTGATTCTTTTTAGCATGTCCACTTCTCAGAGGTCCAGATTCAGCAATATATTGTACAAAAGAGCATCTGGGGAAATGTGCCTGAACAATAGCTGCTTTTTTTTTTTTTCTGTGTAGTGTAATAATGCCAAAAGAGTTACTAATTTCATGTCTTTGTCCTGAAAGATGAAAGGTGTTGATTTTCAAAGATGTCAGGATACACTTGAAGAGCAGCTCTACCAGATTGATCTTCAGAGTATGGGGTAGTACGGGCTTGTAGTATGAAAATGGTTCTCATTTCCTTGATGAGCAAACCCCTGTGGATGTTCTGGTTATGGACATATTATAGATAGTTCTATGGGAAATAAATGGTTTCCTCAAACCCATATTGGATTTTTAAACACACATCTGCTACTTTACCAACAGCCTCCCACATGCTGCCATGAAATTATAACTTGCACACTTTGGTTTTGGAAGCAAATGTTTCCTATAGGCCTTGACTTCTACCTTGGAGTCTCCAAAGACAGTTATAAAATGTTTGCATAATTAATGTTTTTATGGAATACAGCTTTTGTTTATTTAAATGATACTGAATGTAATAATATCCAGGTGTCTTAAACTCCTAATGATGGTAATGATGGAGAATTCACAAGTACTGTAGGCTGGATCATCCAGAAGAGACTCGTCTCTTGCAGGAATGTGGTGAGCAGCCCCTGCTGCTGTGGAAAATACTTGAATGAAGAGTGAGCATCTGACTACCTGTGTTCCAGTGAGCTAGAGAGAGTTTGGCATCTCTTCTAGATACAGGCAGGAAAATATCCTTCGTCTCACCTTGTAGAAGTTCTGTCATTAAATCAAATGATACTTTCACAGTTAGCTAAGCCTCCATAAAATGTGAGTGGCCAAGCTTTCAAAAAAGCAGTTCTGTCAGTTTTTAGGACCTTTAGGTTAGGAACAGAAGAGCGCCATAGGTGTATGTATTGATGGATACTCCATATCTTAAGCAAGTAACACTTGAAAATCTTTCCCCTCCATTGTTTACCTGATTAAGTGCTGAATTCTACACCTCACCCTGGCCTTGTAACTGACAATGGCAGCAACAAAACCAGAGACAAAAACTGTTTATGCTTCCTCGCCATTGCCAAGAGAGAGTAAAGAGGAAAGACACATTTTTTTGCAAGCTTGTGATTGCATTGGTACAGTAATAAATGACACAATGCAGAGCCTGTACCTTCTAGTGCCTTCTAGATCAGCTTCTCCTGTCTGAGCCTGATCTAACTCCACTGAGATACAATGGAGTTACTCCTAATATCCTCTGATTTTGTGGGAGCTGTTTTATGATTTACCTGCTAAGTATTATTGCTGATTACATGGAGAGTAACTTTAAGCTCTTAGTGTGTGTTGCGTGAAGTCAAAGAACTGCCTTGGCTTCCACAGCTATCCAGAACTTAAATTATTATAGCGAAGGCTGGAGTCTGGCTGGACAGTCTGCAGTGCGGTCAAAGAGGCTAAAAGAGAAATGTGTTCGTTCTTAAGCTTCAGTGATGAATAGGTCGAGTGATTTTTACTCCCTGCGTAATAAAAATCTTCCATTTGAAGAAGGAGAGGGGATTCTTATTGTAAATGCCTTTATTCCAAGGGCTGCTAAATTGTTCTGGTGCTGTTCTTGCAAGCATATTAAAAAGTAAAATAAGAACATGTGCTACATTGCATGAAATTTCAGCTAGGGGTAGGAAGAGATATTTGCTCAGTGGGCAGATTTTTTACTTATTTATCCATTTCTTTCTTTGTGTTGTATTTGTTCACACATGGGTCTGTTTCAGTTTTTTTCTTGTGATTTTATTTTTTTCTTGGTTGTTTTTCTGTGAATTTTAATTAATAGTGTTGCATTTACAAAATGAGTGTAATTGCATCTAATTATATGTCATCTCCCCAGTGAAACTTGTAATTATAGAATTATGATGTATAATGTCATTCATGTTAAATTTAGTGGATGAAAATATAAATGAAGACCAAGGCAAATTAATTTAAAAAATGAAATTATATTGAAAGTAAAAAAACCACTCTGCAAGCAGAAATAATTGAATTTGAACTGTTGAATCTTTTCTACCTGGACAAGTTCTTATTTCAATAGTTTTTACCTTTTTTTTTTTTTATCTTGGAAAAATTTTGTTCAGTTTTGGTGTTTTGGGTTGTTTTTTTTTTGATAGCATTTTACCTTCTCAAATTCAGAGACTAAATTTTGGGATTTTTTTCCCCTGGTCAATGGTTATGCAATGTCTAAGCATTTCACTTGCCATGTGCAATGAGGGTTAAACCAGAGAATTAAAAAGCTGCAAACTGTGTGAAGAGTACAGGAATAGATACAGATTAAAGGAGAAGATATTTGTATCTTGAAATCTTCTACATTTTAAGGAGAAGTAGGGCTTTAGGAGTAGTAAATATTTAATCAACAAACCTAAACTTCTCTTTAAAACCAGAAATTTCTACCTTCATTACCCAATTGGAAGAAAGCTGCAATCAAAGGCACAGATAGTAATTTTGGAAGATGATTTTACTGCTGTGAACACATCATTAATTTTATAACTGGGAACCCACTAAAAGCTAAAAACTTTTCTAGTCCTAGTAGCAGCCATATTCATGGACATGTGGGAGCTATGGACTGTGACAGAGATGCTTGAACACACCTCTTTGTGTCCTGGCACCATCTGATTTTCATAGAATCATAGAATCACCAGGCTAGAAGAGACCTGTCGGATCATCGAGTCCAACCATTCCTGTCAAACATTAAACCATTCCCCTCAGGACCTCATCTACCTATGCCTTAAACAACTCCAGGGAAGGCGAATCAACCACCTCCCTAGGCCCCATATTCCAATGCCCAATGACCCTTTCTGTGAAAAATGTTCTCCTAATGTCTAGCCTAAATCTCCCCTGGCAGAGCTTGAGGCCATTTCCTCTTGTCCTGTCCCCTGTCACTTGGGAGAAGAGGCCAGCTCCCTCCTCTCCACAACCTCCCCTCAGGTAGTTGTAGAGAGCAGTGAGGTCTCATCTCAGCCTCCTCTTCTCCAGGCTAAACAACCCCAGCTCTCTCAGCCGTTCCTCATAAGGCCTGTTCTCCAGCCCCTTCACCAGCTTCATTGCTAACTCTGGACTCTCTCCGGAGCCTCAACATCCTTCTTGTGGTGAAGGGCCCAAAACTGCACACAGTATTCAAGGAGTGGTCTCACCAGTGCCGAGTACAGAGGGAAAACAACCTCCCTGGACCTGCTGGTCACACTGTTTCTGATACAAACCAAGATGCCATTGGCCTTCTTGGCCACCTGGGCACACTGCTGGCTCATGTTCAGTCGGCTGTTGACCAACACCCCCAGGTCCCTCTCCTCCAGGCAGCTCTCCAGACAGACTTCTCCTAGTCTGTAGCTCTGCATAGGGTTGTTGTGCCCCAAATGCAGGACCTGGCATTTGGCCGTGTTAAATCTCATGCCATTGGACTCAGCCCAGCAGTCCAGCCTGTTTAGATCCCTTTGCAGAGCCTCCCTATCCTCCAGCAGATCGACACTTCCACCCAGCTTAGTGTCATCTGCAAACTTGCTAAGGGTGCACTCAATGCCTTCATCCAGGTTATTGGTGAAGTTACTTTCAGTGGCAAAGTGACAAAGAGTGATGAAATTTACTTTCAGTGAGTTAGTTTGGGCTGAAGGCTGAATGGCTGAAGTGAATGTCTATTGGCAGGCTCATAGGCTCTCCGGCATGCTGTGCGATCCTGATGTGCTTGTGCAGCAGGAGAGGTATTCGGGTGAGCCACTGTACAGAACTCTGCCTCTCATCTGTATGTGGGGAATCCAGAACACTCATTGCTTTGTGCGATGTTGCAGGACTTCAAAGAATCTTCCCTGAAAATTCTGGCTAGGAATCTAGACAGAGGAGAAATGAGGTAGCCTTTTCCAGTTCATCTTGGCCATCTCCATCTACGATGAGAGGAAATCATAAGTTGTGCTGGGGGAGGTTTAGACTGGTTGTTAGGAAAAAATTCTTTGCTGAAAGGGTTGCCAAACATTGGAAGAGGCTGCTCAGGAAGTGGTGCTTCACTGAAGGTGTTCAAAAACTGTAGATATGACACTTCGGATGATGGTTTAGTGGGCACAGTGTTATTGGGCTGAAGGTTGGGCTTGATGATGTTAGAGGTCTTTTCCAACCTTAATGATTCTATGAGTCTATGTTCTGAATGCTTACGAGTTACCTCTTGATTATCCTGTTGCCTCATGTTTATATTGTTCTGATAAGATTTGTGCTTGGTAGGAGTGAGAACGGAGACAGGCCTTTTTGTAGTAGAAAATATTCAGAGCAGGCTTTCCTGAGGTCTTGAGAACAAAGTGCAGTAGGCGAGAGATGGGAAAATCCTGACTTTTGGCACACAAGGGTGAAAATCCCAAAAGGTTCTAACTGTCCTGTGTTGGTAGCTAATCCTTTCAGAAAGCGGTGACAGTTGCTCGCAGTCTTCTCAAGGAAGCTGATCTGGCCCAGTTCCACCTTCAAACAACTCCTCTTCTATTGCCTCCCAAGAGCCTCTTTTGCCTCATCAATGGAAGGTCAGCATTTGACTTTGCAGTGAGTTATCTTGTGACAGATAATTCTGTTCACTGTGCATTCTTTCTGCACTACAGCCTTGTCAATAGTCTCCTCTCTGAAAAAAATGCTTCCCGGGATTCATTTTGCAATCACCACTCTGTTTATAAATGGGCTTTTTCAGGCAGATGATGGCTGAGCTGAATTCCACCACAGTCAGACTGCATCACTTGGAACATGAAAGGGACTTTCCTCGATAAGCTGGGTTTCTTTACTTGTTTATAAAAATACAAGAATTAAAGGCTGTACTCCACTTCCCCTCACAACTTCTTTATGCCCTTCCCCTCTTCTCCTTTTCAGTTATTCACAGGAGTGGGCTCCTTTACATCACTGCCAGCAGCACACATTTCCCAACAGTACAAATAAAATAAAACCACTGAGCATAGTGGAACCAGAGGCATGATTAAATATATTATGAACTACCAAGAATAGGAGGAACGTGCCATGAAGGCATTGTCTATCACAATGTATGTGGGGGGAAGGAATCTGTCAACTTATTCTATATTAATGCCGTAATAAATTTCTGCTTACTTACACACGTGTATGCATATAGCTGTTTAGTCTCAATGGCTTTGTAAATAGACAGGAGAACAGCTAAATGCCTGTGAAGACCTCTCAAGCTATTGCTCTGAAGTTAGCAAATTCTTGGCTCAAAGTAGCTTTCTTGCAAGTGAAATTGGAAAGCTGTTTATGTTTGACTGAAATACCGTAACGGAGAGCAAATGAATGACACATTTAATTACAGCTGTGGAATTAAATAAAACACATTGCTAGAACATATGCGTAAGGACTGCAGCAGAGATTTTTATTTTCTGAGAAGTTAATTGATTTATTATTCATCAACTAAAATCACACAATATAGTATTTGATGTATCTAAGCTCTTTGTCTTTAGCATATTATCTTTTCCTGAAACAAGATTTGTTGAAAGAGCAGTTGGCTGTTGATGTTTGTGGGAGATATTTTCTGAGCAGTGCTCAGATATTAGTTAGTGGCTGTTCATTTCCCACTTCTTAAGTTTTAGGTAAAAAAAAATATATATATATATATATATATTTTAATACAAGGTAGAGCATATGCTGTTTAGAAAAAAAATATTTCATGGTGTGGGACAAACTATCCACTCAAGAAATAGAAACAGTCATCATAGTTTCCTGGAAGTGGTAAGTGATCTAACTGAACAGTGCACAGGATAAGTAGGGATCCACCACTGAATATGTGTGTGCATAGTTAAAATGCCTGTTTTGGAGTATTTCTGTACTTGTCCATTATAAACGGGGGATCAGTTTCCTTACCACCATCTCTAAATACTGAGCAGGATATGATGGGAAAGTGCTAGTAGCAAGAGAGCAATTTATGATTTGTGAACATTTGCCAGTGTGGTGTCCCATACANTTCTTAAGTTTTAGGTAAAAAAAAAATAATATATATATATATTTTAATACAAGGTAGAGCATATGCTGTTTAGAAAAAAAATATTTCATGGTGTGGGACAAACTATCCACTCAAGAAATAGAAACAGTCATCATAGTTTCCTGGAAGTGGTAAGTGATCTAACTGAACAGTGCACAGGATAAGTAGGGATCCACCACTGAATATGTGTGTGCATAGTTAAAATGCCTGTTTTGGAGTATTTCTGTACTTGTCCATTATAAACGGGGGATCAGTTTCCTTACCACCATCTCTAAATACTGAGCAGGATATGATGGGAAAGTGCTAGTAGCAAGAGAGCAATTTATGATTTGTGAACATTTGCCAGTGTGGTGTCCCATACAGCAGTCCCAAGCCGAAGGCATTAGAGCAGTTGGGTCTGTTGGGTCTGCCCAGAGTCTCTTGGAAGAGTGACCTCTCTCTTCTGGGGATGTTTGGGATTCTCTCTTGCTTACTGTTAGGTTCTGTACTCCATGTGACAGGAATGCTAAAGGTACCTCTGGGTAAAGGCAGAAAGGCAAACATTACTGTGTCTGTGAATACTGGGAAGGGGATAAAACAAGTCCCTTTGGAGGACAGATCATAGAATCATTAGGTTGGGAAAGACCTTTGAGATCATTAACTCCAACTCTACCTGTCCACTACTAAATCATAACCACCCCCCCCCCCAAGCAATTAATCTACCTACCTTTTAAACACCTCCATGGATGGTGATTCAATGACCTCCCCAGGCAGCGTCTGCCAGTGCTCGATAACCCTTTCNTGCGTAAGGACTGCAGCAGAGATTTTTATTTTCTGAGAAGTTAATTGATTTATTATTCATCAACTAAAATCACACAATATAGTATTTGATGTATCTAAGCTCTTTGTCTTTAGCATATTATCTTTTCCTGAAACAAGATTTGTTGAAAGAGCAGTTGGCTGTTGATGTTTGTGGGAGATATTTTCTGAGCAGTGCTCAGATATTAGTTAGTGGCTGTTCATTTCCCACTTCTTAAGTTTTAGGTAAAAAAAAAATAATATATATATATATTTTAATNACCTCTCTCTTCTGGGGATGTTTGGGATTCTCTCTTGCTTACTGTTAGGTTCTGTACTCCATGTGACAGGAATGCTAAAGGTACCTCTGGGTAAAGGCAGAAAGGCAAACATTACTGTGTCTGTGAATACTGGGAAGGGGATAAAACAAGTCCCTTTGGAGGACAGATCATAGAATCATTAGGTTGGGAAAGACCTTTGAGATCATTAACTCCAACTCTACCTGTCCACTACTAAATCATAACCACCCCCCCCCCAAGCAATTAATCTACCTACCTTTTAAACACCTCCATGGATGGTGATTCAATGACCTCCCCAGGCAGCGTCTGCCAGTGCTCGATAACCCTTTCTGTGAAGAGGTTTTTGCTAATGTCCAACCTAAACTTCCCCAGACACAGCTTAAGGCCATTCCCTCTTGTCCTGTCTCCTATCACCTGGGAGAAGAGACCAACATCCACCTCTCTTTACAACCTTCTTTTAGGTAGATGTAGAGAACGATAAGGTCTCCCTTCAGAAAGCTGAGGTCGCACTGAGTTGTGGTGTTACCCTTTTTGAAGCTTGATACGCAAAGAGCACAAGCTGTTGCTGAGAACCACTGAGAAGCAAGGCAGACTCAAACAATCTGAGAGGTGTAGCAGAGCAGAGGAAAGGTCTTAAGGCAATTGTAAAATATTCCCTGTCATTCTCACTGAACCCTGGCATTCCTGACATGATGCATTGTGGACCTTCTGCTTCCCTGTCACAGTAGAAGTGGGAACTGTGGTCTTGGAAGGGCACAAGGCAGGATCAGCATTGACTGCAGAAACACAAATAATGTTCTTTCAGCTCCAAAGCTGCTTAACTGCTGAAGGAGGAATCAGAGGAGGAAAATATTAAGGCTTATTCTTTTCTTTTCTTCCCCTCTTTTCCTGTAATCCACTGTATCCTAGCAGACAGACTGCAGGTAAAACAAGCAGAATCACAGCTCCAGAGGGGAAAAGTAAGATACGGACATTTAAATACCAGGGATGTATTCTGGTTAAGTAATGCTTAGTTAGGTGGCAGAAACTTTATAAATAGGTAAGCTGTTTATGATTTGATGTTAACCACCACTGCTAATGGTTGAATTTATCCATAGTGCCTGTTTTGAGACAATGTATCTCAGCCATAGTCTGCAAATGGAAAAGCAAATAGTTATTTTTTTAACCTGTGTTATCAGTTCCTTTATAAACTCACAATACTGTTACTAAAACACCTTCCTTTATACTTATTATTATTAAAAGTGAATTTGCCATATAATGTTTTTTATTTATACCAAACCAAGGCTTTTCTGTAAGTGCTTATCACAATGATATTTTCCTAAGCTGTCTACAAAAAATATTTGAGATGTCAAGCCCAGGGTGGTGCTGATATTCTCTAAGAGAAAATCCAAAGTACTTTGAAGTCAATGATGGAGTTTTCAATATGCTCACTGACTGCAAGGACCCTGACAGATATATTTTCTTTGGCTGATCTTCAGAAGTAATTAATTAGTGTCATTAATGAAATGTAGTGTTACCTATGTTGACTTTGAATGAAAGCTGATCTGAAATTTGACAGAAATAAAATATCATTAATTAGTTACATAAGGACTAAGAAACAATAAAATTGGGATGTCTAGGGCATAGTTCCTGTGGCTGATCAAAAGGTAACTACAAAATCTATGGGCAGAGACAAAACTGAACATGCAAGTTGAAATAGGAAAGATCAATAGAAAATCAGTGAGACCAGATGGAAGTTTTGCTTGCATCTCTGTGAATTTAAATTAGGTATGAATGTCTTTAGAATAAAATCTTATGGTTTTGCCACTTCCACAGAAATGGACAATTTAAAAGATGTCAAAAGCATGGGGATGTTTTCTTCATTGCTCTCGCCCATATGAGCATAGTTACCTGTTCTGTTTTAACAACTATTTTCTGCAAAAATGGGTGACTTATCCCCCTTAGGTATTTTGTCAGAGAATAATTAATTATGTGGAAACAAATTAGGGAACATTTTAAGTTTGTTAAGTAAAAGTTCCTAAGTACACATGATCCATTTTAAAAATCAATTTTCTTTCATTCTAGGTTTCTTGTACTCTAGACAATTGCCTTTTTAAATTTTTTTTTTTTTTTTCTCCTTTGTCACATTGGCTCAGGGTAACTTAAGGCTAACAAATCTTTCAAAATGACAGGGTGCATTTGGTGTTCTGAGGACATAAAATGGGTTCTGTCTGTCAGGGTCTTTAGAGAATTATATATATGGTGGAAGTCGTGTCAGAGTTTATCTCTGTCAAAGCTAATATTAAAATCACTGTCAGTTTCCAGGCACCTCCACTGTATCAGAAAGTGTTGCGATGGCTAACGTTCTCATGTTTGCTGATGTCAGCTTTTGATGGATGATGTGACTGAACCGAAGAAGGAAAATATTTAGTATCTATTGTACCAGACATCCACATTTCAGTGAACTATGAAAAAGTACCTATGGGTAAAGTGTGTATCTCCTAAAGTGTTGCTAGTCACAGTGATGTATATATAAAAAAACGTTCTTTTAGGGCTGTAACACTTGCAGTGGATTTCCCTGGAGAAAAAAAATAAGTGTATAGCCATAAACCAGAAAACAGTTTTCTTGTTTGATTGATGTATCAAGTTCCATGAGGTAATGAAGACGAGAGTGGTTGTGAATAGCAAAGTTTCCTGATGCGTACATGTTCCAGCATAAATTTGATGTAGCCATGGTTGTCAGAGAAGTCACCTCATGTGTCAGCTTCTTTAACCCATGTGGAATGAGGCCTCTGATTCAGTTCCCGTACTGACTTGGACACTGATAAGGGTAGGAGTCAAATAAGGTGGGGAAAAACAGGTGCTGGAAGGAAGTTTATTAGAGGCAGAATGAGAATCAGAGCTTTGTTTCGTCAGTTACAAGCAATCAGTTCAGACTTGAAAGTGAAAACACGGAAGCTGCTTCTCAGCTATGGAAGAGAATGATTTAATTTCACTTTCTTATGTGCAGGAAAAATAAGTTTCAGTGTGAGAATCTCGTACACGTGCACAAGTATTGCTTGTGTAGCTCATGCATCAGTGTGATTATCAGTGTAATACCCGGATTTACATTCGTTTCTTTCTACAATTCTTACTTATGTCAACTGGCTAAATTTGTTACACGCCAGAGAGAAACATATTTATATTATCATATATAGTATGTTGATTTGAAGAGCTCACTTTGGATTAAAGTCTCATAGAAGTTAGAATCCATATTCTCAACAATTACACTCTCAAAATCAATTCCCTCCGTCACTGAAGCAGTTCAAGTACAGAAGAAACATTTCCATCAATATCTTTACCCATTTTATAAAATGTGTGCCCTAGTATGGTGTTGCATTTGGCAACTGTGTTTGATTTCAACATAGGTGTAACTAAAGGGACATAAAGGCATTGAGTTTACATTGTGAAAAGGTTTCACTGCTTTTCTTCAGCAACATAACAATGTTGCTGGCTCCACACGTGGCTTTCTAACTCACTCTTGTTGTAGTATTCATGGTCTTCCTTTGCTAGGAAGAGGAAGATAAATTGTATTTTTCATTTAAAAATTATAGGCACAGATTTTACTCTTTTTAAAATCTCCACGTGGAGATTGCTGTTTTGTGATCTTACTATCTGTGTTTTTAAAGGGTTTTTTGTCACTTGCAGAGAGCAGATTTAGAACTTAAGACCTATGAATTCTAAAATACTTTAAAGATACCTATTTGCGTTTTCAAGGGCATTTTAATATACCTTTTTATACTCCATTTTTCAGTTGGTTGTCTTTAAGCTATCTTGAAAGTTTTAACACTTCTACTGTAAAAGCCATCACAATTGAATTTGTGTAATGAGTTATTAGCTAACTGTTATGAATTGTTAGTAAGAAAGCCCAAACAAACCCTGGTAATTACCCTGTAGTAAGAACTGCAGAATTCCTCATCTAGCTTCACCGTTCACTTTATCTTGGCAGCTGTGGCCCTCTTTCATAGAAGAAGTCTCTTTTTTTGATGGCAAGGTATGCTGACGTGGTCTGTCATGGGTAGAGACACGTCCTGGGAGAGTATCTGCCTCGAATAGGAACTGGGTGGTTTTGCTCTTTTATAAATGTAAGATCTCAATTTCCTTACATCGCTGTGAAATTGATCTGGTCTTTGATCGGGTCAGGAAAACATGTAAATGAGCACAGACATAAATTATCAGTGAACTCGGCAGTCTTAATTGGTAAACAATAGAGCTGTAACTATTTTATTTTGATTATATTGACTAACAGTAATTATCATTTTGATTGCTATGTATGAACAGGTGCTTACACTGAAAGCAGTTTCAAACTGAGATGCGTTATGCTTGAAAAGTAGCCTGGGTGCTTGTTCTCATTAGCCAAACAGATGGCTGGACGTTTGCTTGCCATTTTATCAAGAGAGAATTATAATCTGACAATATTTTACATAGTGTGAAGTATTTGTAAATCAATAAAAGATGAAATTTATGCACGGTATTAATGCAGAGTAAATGCAAGTTGCATGCTTGGGAATGGCATCTCCATGATAAAAATCAAACTACTGTTGGAATTAACTCTTCTGAGGGGTTTACTTTTGAGGGCAGTGAGGCTGGAATATTGACACACTCAGGAGTATGGGGAAGCACATCTTACTTTAAATGATGAATTTTAGTGTCTTCTTCTGGACACTGTGCACCTAGCTGTATCATTCCCACCTATTGCATCATTTCTAAAACCTTGGGGCTCCTTATAGGAGCTGTGCTATTAATCTCGAATTGGGCACACTCTAAATGTTGGCTGGTATATTTTAGCCTTGTTGAAAATGGAGCTGTGTGAGGATTCTCACATTTTTAATCTACAGATAGTTTTAGATTTGAGAATCCTCTTCCATTATACTTTGTAGAGTGTAGAACAGTTCTTTGTAATTGGTGGAGTAGTTGTGATGGGTATACGGTACTCCCTTGTCTGGATAGTAATGTGGTTTTGGCAGTGGTTACCCCAGTATGATTTGAACTTCCTCTCAGTTTTTTACTTTACTTCAAAAAAAAAAAAAAAGAAAAACTTTTGAAAACTTCTATTTTATGTCAAAATGAGTGTTTGCCTGGGCCTTTTGCTCCAAAAATGGAAAAAGGAGATCAACAACAAGTAAAGGCAATCACCTCTTACTTTGAAGAGTCAGAACAGGAATGTTTATGTTGTCTTTCCATATTCCCATGAGTTACATAGACATTAGGCTAATGGTTCCTTGGTGCACACCTTTTTTCTTGTCTTGATTCTGGATCCAAAAGTCCTTTTCCAGTAAGTCTGACTGAACCTTGTAAAATCTCCTGAGAAGTCTGGGTTCCAACCAAAACAAATCAACACCTAAATTAATAAATAGTAGAAATCTGCTTCAGAGGCTTCCTAACAGAGTTTACTTTGGACATTTTATTCTTACAATTATAAGGTGTAAGTACAGCTGGTTTGGTGGTGGCCAAGCACCTGTTAAGTCTTTCAGGTGTCATCTCCTGCTGTGAAGTTCCGCACTAGAATGATTCTTCTTTACTTGACACTGTAATACTTTCCAGAATGTGAATTGCAGTATCTGCAAGAGAAACGGATGACCAGCTTGAGGGATCAGCAGTAGCTCTTCATGAACTTAGGAGTTCTGGGTGATTGCATTGCTTTAATATAACATTCCTGTTAATAAATGCCAAAGAAAAAGAATGATGATACTGTAGCATAAATAGAAAATTCAGGAATAATAATTTGCATTAGATAAAATATTCTAAAGTGCTGGTAACATTCTTTTTTTTTTTTTACATTCAAATGCCATAAAATCTCACGTATTAAATTGCCAATTATGGCTTCAGACCTGGCTACAGATTTGGAGGAGGCAGGAGGGCTTTCACTTAGCACTGACACTGAAACCAAGCTGCAGCTACCTGTCCTTTTTACGTCCCCCTTCTTTTCAGGCCTCCTTAAGCACATGATAAGCCTTTTTATTTCAGACTTTATTTCAGCTTTAGGATCCAGATGACCCTGCAACCACAGAAAGAGCTGTGCTAGCACAGTGGTTTAGAGTGTCATGGTCTGCGTGGAATGTTTGGGGCCAGAAGAAAGCAGACTTCTCTTGATAACAGCAATAGTTTTTGCTGCCTTAAAATGTTTTACCACCTTAAAACGTTTCAAATCGTGCTGTACTTGGCTTGGTGCTGCCCTAGCTGGGGAGCCTTCTGCAGTCCACTCCACCTGATTAGAGGAGCTGCAGTGTGCTGGGCTGCCCTTGTTGCACCATGTGCTGCTTGGTTAAATAAGCAGTGTGAATGTCAGATGGTCTTGAGTTGAAGAAAAATGATTTTTAGCACTTCCTTCTTTTCCCTGTTGTGTGCGGTCATGTCCCAAGTGTACAGCTTGTAGTGATTATCCTAGCTGTGCCTGTACAGTCTATATTTTGGCTAGGCATTTGAAGCTGAGATGAAGAATCTTTCACTCCAGACAGACTGTAATGCACAGTGCATCTAAAATAAGTTGTCTCCTCCTCGATTCTATGGGGCTGAGTGATAAGGCATCTCATGCTAACCACTGAAGGCGTTTTGGTGCTGAACAGCATTCCTCTTTGTTAGAGCCAGGGGCTTCAGAATAGTTAGTAACATCAACAGATTTTTCTCGTGTTTTATCCATATTGTTCTGCAATCTGAAGACAAGGCAAAAGAGAAAGCTAAAAAAGAGTTGTTTCAGTCAAAATATGATGAACAGCACACTTTTCTGAAACTCAGTTACAAATCCTTCTGTCAACAAACTGAAGTCACTTGGTCTTCCAAAAAGGGTGGTCACCATGGTAACAAAATATACCAGATACTTCATTTTCCTCAAACCTTTATTCATGTCATAAATATAGTGGGAGCCCACCCTTCTTTTACTGTGGGAGCAGGAGGAATATTTTCATCAGAGCTTGATATCTGCTTAGAGATCCTCACCAACTTGCATATTCCTGGGAAATGTTTGCTAGGGCAGGTGTTCTTTCAGAGCATCTGTATGTGCAGCATGACTTGCTTGAGTACAAGTTGAGACCCAGCTCTGTAAACCATTGCAATTGTTCATAATGGCTGATGAATTGCCACAGGAGGTGATAAGAGGAGAGAGGGAGAAGAGAATGTTTGCTGCTACTATGCATATATGAGTGCTGGAAGAGAAAAGCTAACTTTCTCCAAAGCTAGTTATCTTTATTTCCCATGGTGAATTTATCATCTTTCAAGGGCCCAGAGCTCATAAACACACACCTGGCTCTTGAATTTGCGTATTGAAGCCTCTTGTTTTGAGGCCGCTCTACTGGAATAGGTAAAGTTGTTTTACTGTTATTGTAGATGCAGTCACTTCTTTCTTAATTTAATTTTATAGACATCTCCACATATTTTGTCTGCAGCTCCGGTATACCATCTGAGGCAGTCTTGGTTCTCTTCTTTTACCCTTATCAGTTTCACATTGAATAGTAGCCCTTCCCTTCATAGTTCCATTTTCCTGGAGAATCAAAGGAACCAGAATGAGTCAGTTCAAACCAAAACCAAACCTTGAGCCAAGTTCCATGTCCAAGACCATACTTGAAGGAAAGGAACAGATTTGAGCACTCATTTTGCTTGCAATACTTAAGCAGAGCCCTTTGCTGGTGTACAGCACAAATCTGGAGTAAAAATTGGTGAAAATTCAGTTGCCTATTTTTCTTCCGTTTCTCTCCCACTGTTTTTCTCTGTTACTGCTTTATGGAGAGGCCTGTATTCACAAAGCTATTTTGTAATGCTGTTATTTTCTTGGCCCTAAGCAGAAGCTGGAAACAGTCCCTGATGGAGTTATTTTATCATGCTATATATACACGTATTTTGGGGAACTGCTGTAATGCAAGAAGACTGATTAAAAGAACAAGTTTTCTAAAAACATCCAGACATTTGACCTTCTCTCTGACTTTGCCTTTCAGCAGCTGCTGTTTTCTTTAAGGAAAAACCCTTATTGTTTATGCTCAGAAGTTTGCATAAATTACTATTTTGATTCCCAAATTCAGAGATGGTTTTGAAAAGCAGCGCTGTTTCGAAGTTAGTTTTATTAAAAAGATAATTCTGAGGTCCTCTTCTATAATGAAATGTTCATTATAGATCCTGCCTTTATTTTTCATAGTGAGATGCAATGAGGTTTTCTTTTATTTTTTCTGTGATTCTGTGATGAAACATTGAGGTTTGTTGTTTGCAACATTTAATTATAATTTAGATTTTAAAATGAGAGTTTCAGGTTAAAAAAACCTGAAAAGATCAGGATATAGATATATAAGCACCTGTAAATTTGCTTCTGTTTTAAGAAGAGAAATTAAGTACTAACCAGGAGAATTTTTCATCAATCCAAAGGAGAATGTTGGCATAGTAAAGCTGCTCACTTAAAAAGGAACAAAAAGGAAAAAGCTTAATGGATAATGATGCTGCAAAGGGGTAGGGGGGATGATGACCCCTTTACAGCATCATTATCCATTAAGCTTTTACGTGAGCTTGGAGAAGAATAGATCAAATGTCATCTCAGACTGTAATGTCTGGTCATGTAAAAAAGATGTTGAATTTCTGAAGGTTAGAAATGGTTGATGGAAACCTTAATTTATATCAAAGAACATTTTAACACCTGTAAAATTACTGGCCAAGTAGACTGGTTAGGCCTGTGAGCATGAAAAAATGGCACAGATGATACCAAGCGTTTGATTTAAGAGATTTCAGTTTAATGTAACTTTTTTCTGAGGGAGGCGGGAAGGAAGTACTTAATGCACGATTGTCTGTACAGAGGAAGCATTTCAGATTATAATAATATCACCAGGAATAATTTGGCTTTATAAACACAGGCTGGTTTAGACACCATGGGAGAGCAGTGTGGGATCTTTGCTCACTGGTGTAGGGAAATAGCTTTAAACAAAGATTAAAGGAGAATGTGACCAAAATACCAGGAACCTGGTATATAAACAATCTTTATAAAGATTAAAAGCCATAATCCCACAATGCAGGGAGGAATTGTGATAATTTACAAAAGATGATGGAGTCAGGAATCTGGTGAGATGGTTTTTAAAGAATCCTTTTATAAAGACACAGAATACAAGATTTTGTAGATTCTGGATTTTAAGGTGGCATTACGAGGGGTAAAAATTGGTGGATGCTCAGCAGATCTTGGGGTTCATTGGGCTGGTTAACTGATAAATATTTTTTTATTTTTTATTGATGATAGGGACAAGTCACCGCAGTGACCTGAAGTTATTGTCATTTTTGTGTTACTGTTATATATTTATTCAGTATATTAACAGAACTTTACATTGGGAAAAATTGTGGTTGGATAAATCAGATTTTTCTCATACTAAATGCTATTGAACAATCTTTATGGCAAAGTTAGTGATAAAAAACAACTCCACTTAGCAAATGACTTTTAAAAATTATTTTTTATTTTTTATACAGTTACGTCATAAAACAAGATCAGTACTAACCCATCCTGTGAAATAATGGCAAAGGTTTTGAAATAATGATTAAAAATACTTTTGGGGGCATATCTATAAACTCGATCTTGCTAAACTTTAGAAATAAGCAGACTTACTTCAAATTAGAATGAAAATCAAAAATTGCCTTTGCATGTGGAAATGATACCTCTCTGGTGGAACACCTCAGTCAGTACTGGTGTGTCTATTAGATACATATATGCACACAACTGCCATAGAATCATAGACTCGCAGAATGGTGTGGGTCAGAAGGGACCTTGAAGATCATCCAATTCCAACCCACCTGCCATGGGCAGGGACACCTCCCACTGGATCAAAACCTCATCCAACCTGGCCTTGAACATCTCCAGGAATGGGGTAGTCATGCCTTCTCTTTTATGATTACTTATCTTAAATGAGGTTATTTTCCACTTGGATAGCTCTCACCTAGCTTAACCTTCCTGTCATGTATTAAGAGTATACAAATATGTCTTCAACGCTTCACAAGAAGGTTTTTGTAATTACAAAGGGTGCTGTACTCTTCCTCACGTTTTGCCATCCCTACTCCTCCTCCATCGCTTTGTCAGGAGTCTTGCCTGGTTTCTGATAGTGGTTTACTGAAGCAAGCACTTAACCTTGTGTCCCTTTCCTCTGTGGTTTCATATCTTATTGGAAATCGGGCACCAATCATTATGGTCCCTATCCTGCAAAAAATCTCTGATTTACAAGAAACACCATTGTTTGTCTCGCTCTTCAGATGGACTTGGTCCTTTCTCTTCTGTCAAGATTCTGTCTTTATCTTTTGATCAGTTGGTTGAAATAGTTGACAGCAACCAAGCAACAAACAAAGCCTTTTCGTCTGTTTATGTCACCAAGTTTGCCTTATAACATAGGACTGGAAAACAAATTTGCTCATAGCTTTGAATAATTTCTTGCCTTCAGCTCAATAAAAACGGTAATAAATATTAACCCATGGGTCTGTGATGGGTTTTTTTTTTAAACATTTAAACATAGAGTCCTTAAAATAGAGTTTAGTTTTCCTTTAATGGTTGGAAGAATTTATTGATTTGACAGAATCAAAAGGACCGCTGACTCTGAAGTAGAGGTCACTGTTTTACTTTAAGAAGTGTTATGGTTTGATTTTGGCCCCTTCAGAGTGGCCAGGTTGTGACTGAGGAAAAACTACAATTCCCAGGTATTCCATGCAACATTTTCTACGTAAATAAGGGTGTAATTGGGGGTGGGACACACTTCCTTTTCCGGCTCCGGCTCCATCTTGTCTCTCTCTTCTCTCTGCGGTGTGCGTTGGGGAGGGCTGGAGGAGTCAAGCTCAGCAAGCCTTGTGGACTCCAGAGCGGCATGGAATGCCGAGTGAGATTCTGCTATCTGAGGAGCGTAATGATTTATTTTCTCTTGTTA
>WAAB01013129.1:32621-64444 GCA_013389865.1 Piaya cayana
AGAGAGCTACTACGGAAAGCAGTTGATAAGGTCATCCGTGTGGTTGATGCAGACGTCCTGAGAAGGGAACTGCGATCTCCAAGACGTAAGACGACACGAAGGCCTCTGGTGAGGCAAGAGGGGCCCTGCCTTCTGCCAGGAGAAGGGAAGGGACATTGCAGACAACAGAGTTTACTGGACTGTGTGAATTCGATGGCCTGGCACATCAGATCCTCAGAGTACACTGAGCACCAGTATCTATTAAGGCTCAGTATCTCTGAGGATGGTTTGAGTCAAAACTCCCTCAAACCCCTCACAAGAAGTTACCTAGAGTAATGCAACAAGAAATAGAGGTCTGAAAATGGGCTTTACAAAATCTGATGACAAATGGGTACTTGATAGGGTGAAATACTTGTGACTGATTGATTTGTAATGTTATTGTTTTCTTTTTGTTCTCCAACTTCCATGAGAAGAAAGAGAAATTATCTTGAAACGGTTCAAAATTACTTTTCTGTGAAATGAGTGCAAAGTTGTTTTGCGTCTGCTTCACATGTGGATAAGAAAGGACACCGGTGAATTTTTCATGGTCAAAGTAGGTATAACTGCAATCAACTGCAAATGTTTGCTCACTGATAAAGCAGGCTAGGGGAGGTGAGACACCCTGCATATACTTTATATGTAATGCTGTTTAAAAAAAAAAACGACCCAAAATTTAGCAGTCGGCTCCATTGAATAGTCTGTCATTGGTCCTAACATCTGTTCTTCAGCAGACTTGGAGATTCAGAGAGAAAAATCCTAGGAGAGTGACAAATTTCCTTATGTCTTTCTGTTTTATTCTGATTGTGTTATCAACTTAGGTTGTTGTCAGACTTGAATTGCATAGAAAGTACTGGGTGACCTGAGTGTGAGTGTTCTCAACAGAGTGCTTGACCTATAAGGCCATGGGAGGATCTGTGCATCCTGTACCTCTGCTTTCTCTTTCCTCAGGATTTTCATAATTACTCAGGGAAGAGAGAATTGTTCAAAAAGTCTCTTAGCTCCATTTCATAAGGTCTTATGGTGTCTTGTGATGTGGCAGCATCATGTGTGTTTTGTGGCTAAAATCCAGGTGCCATGCCTATCAGGATCCAAAAACGACTTTTGTCATAAAGCAGGTGAATTGACTGTCATGTGTGAGCCCTAGGGAAAGGCAAATGGGAGGCCCAGGCAGTCCCCTGTGAATGAGAATATGATATGGGGAAAGTATTCCCATGTAAAATATGAGTGATTTTAGACTCAGTTATGCTTAAACCCAGTTGGGGCTGCTGTTGGCCAGTACCTCTTCTAGAGTCCATCTTCTAGAAGCTTCTGCTGGCTGATGCAGCATTTCGGGCCATGCAGGTCCAGATCACAGGTCCTGTTCAGAATAAAACCTGATGTCTATTTTATATGTTATTTTTAATGGTGATTTCTCTAAAATTCAGCATAGAGAACTAAAGCACAACCAGACTTATGGTGTGGGTTCATTTAGATGGTTGTGCCTGGTAATTTTGTTAAACTTATAAATTACATGATTGCATCCTAATTTTTCCATAGGACCCATACTCCTTTGCACAGTGGAGTATGTGAAAGGTTGGTTGCCAACAGAATTAGAAGTTATTACTTCTATTTTAAGGAATGGAAAAATAAAGGTGTTTTAAACATTACAGTAACTGCTGATCAGTGTTAACTTTTTAATAATGGCAATACATGCAGTAGATTTTGACACCACTAAATTAAACTATATAAGTGTGTAGAACTATGTATTTAACTTGAATTTGATGGTATAGTAATAACGCATAAAATAAATCAGTTAGATGTAGAATGTAGATATTATATATTAACTGTTGCATGAAGTAAATGTCTTACCACTGTTTTAATGTGTTTAATATTTATGTATCATTAACATACTGTGATTAACATACTATTAAATCCTAAAGGATAACAAATTGAATTAGTTAAGCCACATTCCTGTTCTTCCCCTCCATTACTGCAGCCCAGCTCTGTGACTGGTTAACATTCATTTTTTCTACAATAAATGTTGCCAGCCTTTTTTCTCATATAGCATCTCTGCCCTGCTGCTTCCCTCCATGGGGCCCTGCTCGTCACTCCATTTACATGCTTAGGCTGCAAAAAGGGGTTCTGCAAATGCCTGTTAAATGCTGTGTGCATGTGCAAACTCTTACCTGCCAACTGAGTACTAAATGTGTGCATTGCACATTTACAGTTTGATGTGAGACTTTCCAATAAATTGGAGTTACTGACTTCCCAGGTTGGAGTAGGATGGCTAATTGGGATAGATCCCCTTAGGGAGCCAGTACTTGAAAGTACAGCAGGGGATCAAAAGGAGAAAGAAAGGTGGAGATTAACCAATAGGCTGTATTTGTTAAATCAATAGGAGCTTGGTGTCCCCAAGAGATATGAGCCTGCTGCTAGAAGCTGATGGGCTTTCTCTTATTTCAGTAAAAGTTACTGTACCCCATCTGCGCCGACTCAGGAGCTTGGGGGAGGCTGGAAGCCTGCAGAGGCACACCTACCTGAGTGCTGTAACCCTGCTGATGTGACAGGTCAGGCAAGAGACATGCTGGTTGTGTCATCTTTTACACCTTCAGGTCCACATGGGGCCTCTGCTCTCTTGTGCTTCTCGCTTGCCCTTCCCACTAAAACCCTGGAAGTGGCAGTGCCAGAGGAGCGAGGTGTCTTTGGGAGCAGTGCTGACAGTTGCAGCGCTCTGAGGAACAGGCCATATGCTTTGTTGGTGGGCTGCAGTCCAGTCTCCCCCTGGGTACTGCGAGACTTACAGGGCTGTGGAAGGGGCTGACTTAATCTGTTGTAATGTCAGTGAAAATATAGACCATCAGGTAGTGTGCTGAGAGCCTTTGCCCATGCTGTGTGGCCACTTTGCACAGAGCACAGTGGCTTATCTGTAGTCAGACCCCAGGTTTGAAAAAGATGTAACTGGGAGGATGGGAAGACAGTGGTGACTGATGCTTGAAGGAAGTACCTGGCAATCTGAGAGCAGAGCAGGATTGTAGAGATGGAGTCTTCTAGTTGAAGAAATGATGATATCATACTAAGCCATATTTAGCAATTGATAAAAAACAAGGTATGACCCTTTAGTGTGGAATATAAACTTTGAGCTATGGCTGAAGGGAAATCAAGTCCCTAAGTTATTAGTTCAGTTTTTCCAACAATAAAGTTTTTATGTTCTTTTAAAATGGGGCACTCTGACACAAAAAACAAATGATACAAAAAGGCTGTTATTAACTCAGCATAGGATTGGCTTCGCTCTCGTCTCTTTGATTTCTGAAATTGTTGGCTGTCCGTTTGTCTTATCCTACGACATTTTTCTGATTTATTCAAGTGAATGTTTTAGTTGTCTCTTGGAATCAGAAACTTGTACATGATGGACTATTACTGCCAGCAGAATTAATGTAGTTAAAATGTGGAACTTACTTTTCATTCCTTTGGAAAAAAAGAGAGTGTTGGCATTTTTATAATATATTGCATGTTTTATAGTAAAACAATAACAGAAGAAGAACTACAATCAGTAGTTGGCATAATAAATGAAATTGACTCAAATCTGACTTGCCTTCTTGCCAGCATCTTAGGTTATTCTTTTCAGGAGACAGGTGGTAGCAGTGTTTACAGTGGTGGAGGAATGACATCTGTCTTCTAGATGCTTGAATAAATATGCCACAGAGGATTAAGAAAGTCTTTGCCCAAGGTCATGAAATAATTTAGTCAAACAAGTTGTGAGTAAGTATGATATCTACTACTTGTGTTGAAATACGACAGACTGTTCCCCATTTTTTTAACATTCATGATTATTAGGCTTTTCTCCTGTCACTTCAAATCCTTTCTCTATCTTTATGCTTTTTTCCCTTTGGGCTATCTCTCTTATGACAGTTTTATGTCCACTTTATTCCATATGCATTTGTTAATGTGGTGTCTGAATATCAAATATACAGTTGGTCCAGAAAAACACAAAGAGAAAAGCAATTCCCATCTTTGTGAAATTCTATGAGTTTAATCAAGCAAATTAAGGTTAATTTTGAAAAGAAAAGAAATTATTATATTCTTAAAGAAAACCAAAACACATTCCCAGGAATTCTTTGCTGTCACTGTTGAAATTTTGTATAATAAACTTAAAGTATAAATGTTAAAATTAACCTTGCCATTTAGAAATCAGAAATTGTTTTTCCTAGAAAACCTTCAGACTTCAGTTGCTCAGAAATCTCAGATAAAAATAATGCTGGAGAATTTGCGGTGGATAAAGAACTGTTCTCCTTGCCTCTTCCATCAGGTTGCATTGCCCTGCTAATTTATAGGAGTGATGCCAAAGTATGGAAGAAAGAAAACCGTCCTTCAAGGGGGATTAAAGATTGTTGAACTCTTGGTAAATCAACAGTAATAACAGGTTCCTGTAGAGTGGGCTGCTCTTCCTGCTCTAACACTGTCCTTATTTTAACTTTCTCTTTCTTAAATAAATTATGATATTTGACAGTCTGAGATAAATTTCTCTTGTTTTGTGGTCTGTTCATAAAGTGTTTTGTTGTATCAATTTCTCCTTTGTTATGCTGGCTGCCCCAAGGTGCTGTTTTTGTTTTGTGACTTGTCTCCACCTGCATTTCCTTAGTGTTGACTGGTTCTTTTTGGGAAAACTGTTTAAGACTTTGTATTTGTCCTTATACTGGGACAGTTTCCCTGGACAAGATCACTCTTGGCATATGACATACGGTTTTTGCTCAGTGGCACTTTTAGATGGCACAGCCATGGAGAGTCATTGTTGACTTTTATGCTTCACAAAGGTTGTACATTGTTTTATTTTCAAGTTAGATTTGCAAGACAGAAAGCTAGAATCTTTGTTAGTGTACTGTCTGATGTGTCTTTGTGGGGGTTCTTTTGTGTGTTTTTTCTTTTTTTTATTCAGAAGTTTGGTAAGCAATTGTGTTCTTTTTCTGCAATGAAATGTTTAAGATTTATTTATCTGATTTTGATACTGTCTTTGTGCTATTTTATCTGTGTGGAAAAAATCTTTCAGACTTGGCAATTTTTATTTGTTTAATGTTTAATCAACAAACCAAAGGAAAATGAAAGAGTTTAATTCTCTCAGGAAGGACTTCAAAATTTAAGTTCATGTATTTGCATTTAAAATACTATACAGATTGATTTTTCAGCTTGTCCTGTGTGCCTGTATTGCTCTGTATCTTGTTTCAAGTTCTAGTAACATCTTCCAAAGGTGATGATCCTTGTTACACCTGCAGCATTGAGAACATTTACTAGATTTTTGGGGGGGTATTTTTATTTTTAACTTGTTCATACTTTGAGGCAGATGCTCTTAGGAAATTTTGTCAGTTGGGCAAGTATCTTCACTTTCTGTGCACCTTTCTGTAATGTGTTGAGTACTTAATTCCAAATCAATGGAACAAGACATTGTAGAGGAGCTAACTAAGGAACTTCCAAGGCAAGCACTCAAGGAGAAGCTGCAGAGGATACAGTCTATGTTCCTGAAGAGGTCGGAGCACTGCTGGTATGCTGAGGAGCTCTCTGCTTACAAGGCTTTCCTTTGGAGATTTACAGGCCGAAAAGAAATTAATAGGAAGAAGTCGATGTTACTGAAAGGTAGTGATTAAGAGTTAGTCCCTTAAGAAACTGCAATGCGGTGGCTATATGGGTCTCAGTTTCCCCTTTATGGATGCGTGAAACTCCCACTTCCATTAATAAGAATTACATGCAAGTGTCAAGGGAAGCACAAATCCTGTCTGCAAGTCATTGGAATGCGCCTCCTTATTTCTGCACAGGAATGGAGAGGTTAAGATTAACTCTGTTTTACTGGGGATAGTTCTGCTAAATTAAAAATCACCATTAGCAGTACATTTTATAGCAACACATTCCAAGTTTTCATAGAGGTTTTGTCCTCTCCTTACCGTCGGATTCCTAGCTAAGTGTAATGTAACATCTGTCTCCTGGATCTCGGAGAAAAGAGGATAGTTTTCTTTCCAAAGCGTTCTCCTTCATATACCCTCAGTCAAGGTAGGATCCCGTATTGCAGTGCTTGCCTTCTATCTCATCTTGTGTAGGCAGTGAGCTGGATTCCACTTCTGAGCTGAATTGCCAACACACTCATCATGTGTGTGGTATCATTAGAACAGCTGTGTGACAGTGACAAGATCATGTAGTTTGTGCCATAAACTCATATAGTCAAAGGAAAAATTGGGAAGTTTTGACACAAACCCAAATATTGTAAGCCTTTTCCAGCAAAATGTATTACATTCTTTACAAACCATAGGGAGAGTTCCAGCCATCTAACAGTGACAAAACACCTGTGTGCATGTAAATGGGGTTTATATAGCAAGACCAGCAAGGTTGCAGTGTTGCTTGATTTAGCAGCTTCTTATGACACTCAGTAGCTTCTCACAGCTTGGTAACTACAAAGCAATCAGAGGAGTCTGTGCTCTGGCAAAGGGTGCCTCTCTCTCATGGTATTTTTTTGAAAATAGGTGAGGAGGGGAAATGTAAGGGAGGAAAAAATATTTTGGTTGTGTTTTCTGAAAGCTTTTTTGTCAGAGAGTGCAGTGTCAGGATGAGCAGTAATTTTTTTTAAGCTGAGAGAGATGAGATGTAGATTAGACACTGGTAAGAATTTTTTTTCCTGTGAGGGTGGGGAGGCCCTGGCACAGGCTGCCCAGAGCAGTTGTGGGTTCTCCATCCCTGGAGGTGTTCAGCTGCAGGTTGGACGAGTCTTTAAGCAACCTGATCCAGTGGGAGGTGTCCTTGCCCAGGACAGGGGGGTTGGAACTCGATGATCTTCAGGGTCCCTTCCAACCCACACCATTCTATAATTCTGTGATTCAGAGACAGACATCACAGAATCATCTTAATTGCAGCTCCTGTGGGTAGCAGTAGTGTATGGAACGTGAGCTTATAGCAACAGAAATCAGCAACCGTGTCTGTTTACTGCTTTATTGATCAGAAGGGAAGTTCAATTGTTCTGCTGCGTTACAGCTGGATGAGTTGCATTCTGGTGTGCTTCTTTTGGTGAAGTGAAAGAACATATTTATGCACTGAAAAGTAACTTAATACTTGTGAGAGATAGAGGGATCGAGTGGCAAAATACCGTATAGTTGTCTTCTAAGCTGTTTTTAGAGAGGATTATTCCCTCCACCTTCTGTTAAATTTCCCTGTAGTTAGACACTCTCGATGATGTACCTGTATTTGGGACTCAAAACATGAGAAGTCATAGTAGAAACTTGAATAAATATGTCTACAATTACAAATATGCAAAGCATTTATATTGAAGCAACAAAATTTATTCCCTGCTTGGCAGTAATTATCTCCAAGGACAAACCCCATCTATTTCTGTAAAATACCTGAAAAGCTAGATAATGACAAGGATTGTGCACCTCTTTCCCCTTACTCAGCACTTGCCTTTGGCTTAAATTACGGAGATTAATTTAAGACTGTAGTTAAAATTGTATTTGCAGAGAAAACAGGAGTCCTATAAACAAAACTTCCTATGAAATGCACTCCTTTCAGTTTCCTTTCTCTGTACCCCTCCTGCCACATTAAGTAGCCTTCAGCTTTGAATTGTGGCAGCAGGAAAACACTGTAACAAAGGCTTTTTGCCCCATAATATACTGTCTTTGCAGTTAACTTGAAAACTCTCCATAGCATGACATGAAAATTTTTATGTTGACTGATTGCTTTTTGATTAGCATGACATGAAAATTTTTATGTTGACTGATTGCTTTTTGATGCATTGTACATTTATGTGGGGATAATAGTTGTAAAGACTTACAGGACTGCTATTCTGCAATTCAGTCGTGAGTGATGCCTTACTAGAAGTTGCTGTTTGGTTGTGTGGTACCTGCCACAACTGCAGAATCACTAAGTTCTTCCAAAGGATGAGCCATTTAGTACCTTTGACAAAAAAAGCTTGTTAAGTTACAGTTCCTAGCACTCTTGCACTCTCTCTTAGTTGTTAAACATGGTAGTTATGCCCAGTGATGTACACACCCTTGTGCTGGAGGTGAGTCTAATGATTACACACCATTACTTGGACTTGTATTGTTCCAGTTCTTTGACTTTCCTGTGGTGGACATGTTTTCTGGGTAGTAAAGAAAACAGAAAAAAAGCTACTTTGTGGCATTAAAAATCTTGTAACATAGAGTGAGAGCACTGGTGGTTGCCACTCATTTTTAATGCAGCTTCCCCATTTGCAAGGCTATTTCATCATCTTTCAGCATTTTCATTATAAGGAATGAGTTAGAATACGATTATGTGAGTTTTGTTTTAATGATCATGATAGGTCTCCTCATTTACTGTCCTAAAATTGCTGTAATTAAATAGCTTATCTTCATCTCAGAACTGACTGAAAATCAGAGACTAGTGATGTGATTGCCAGTCTTTACATGTCAACAATGGGACAGCATTTTGAGGTGCTGGTGCCCCCGCATTGTCCACAGGTTAGACACTGACCAGTTCTTGTGTGATGGAGAAGAATCTTAATTTCAGCTGAGAAATCTGAATTTGTTAAATTCTCAGCTCTTACAGTTTTCCCACTGACCTGAGAGACAACAGTTTTCACAGAATCACAGAATCACAGAATCACCGGGTTGGAAGAGACCCATCGGATCATCGAGCCCAACCACTCCCACCAAACACTAAACCATGTCCCTCAGGACCTCGTCTACTCGTAACTTAAACACCTCCAGGGAAGGCGAATCAACCACCTCCCTGGGCAGCATATTCCAGTGCCTAATGACCCTTTCCGTGAAAAACTTCCTCCTAATCTCTAGCCTAAACCTCCCCTGGCGGAGCTTGAGGCCATTCCCCCTTGTCCTGTCCCCTGACACCTGGGAGAAGAGGCAAGCCTATTCCTTAGTTATTTTGCAACATAGGTTTCTATGCAGCTGTTTCACTTTTTGCTAAGAAACCACAGAGAAAGGAAAAAAAAAATAAAGTACTTTGTCAAGCCTAATAATCTTCATTAAAATCAGGTCCATTTAGTGGCTATTTCTCAGTTTTTTAGAAGACTGCTAGAAATCAGATTATCTGTAGTCTGTTACACAACTCTTTTATTAATGCTGTCAGTTCAACTTTTCATGGGAAACTACATAGCAGTCTGGGTCTTTCTCCATCTTTTTCTTGACTAGTGCTAAATTTCAATGGAAAGACAAATAGTTTGCAGAAACTGCCTTGAAATCACTGATTTTGAGTTGGTTAGTCTTTATTTGGTCTGATTATTATGTGGTTTGATGCTGAGAATTTTTTGAATTCTGAAATGCTTTGTTGCTCTAATTTTGATTTATTTATTCTGAAACCATGCAGTCAGCCTTGAGACAATATAATGGAAGTTGAAATCTATATTATGTTCATCCCGACCAAACTAATCTTTGGAAGCATTCATCTGATTCCTTTTGTCACACTTGACCATTCTTGATGTGGTTGAACGTAGAAAGTCCGAGAGAGAAAATCTTAATAAACCAGTATGAACAGATGAGTTTGCAGTGTGAAAGGAACTATCAGAATGTTAAATTCTGAACAAATAGGACACAGCTCACAGTAGTTAAACAGTCCCAGAGTTGCACACAGTAAAAAGTCAAGATATGTGTGGTGAATTAACCTAGTCCTTTTTTTGAGGTTTTTTTTTTTGTGTTGTATAGCAAATATTTTGGAAAGGAAAACAGAGCCAGACTCTCTTTTCCATTTCTGTTAGCACCTGAAGATGTTCAAAGGCACAATTGGTTAGGACTGGCTTGTCAGAACCTTCCCACCGAGTTTCTGCCATGTCGTGTAGTTTTTGTGCATTACTTTCAAGTTCAAGAGACTTTTATATCTTCATGGAGGAAAAATCTGTACAATAGAGTTAGCCTGAACTGAGAAGAACTTGTGATTTGCACTGAGATTTTCTATGAATGTGTAGATCACATTCTAGCATCCAGCTTGGGAAACCTGGACACCAGTGATTGATACTTACCCAGTCAGTAGTTGAGAGTTGTCATGCTATTGAGGCGACCTCAGCTTGCTCTGCCTTTGAAACTATTCACTTTGTGCCTGGGCTGAAATCAAAAAGCAGTTATGGCAGAGTATAGTAAAATTCTAATGACATAATAGGGTTTCTTCAGTTTAAAGTTCAGCTCATCTGACGTGTGTAACCAAGTGTTTAGATCAGTAGTGGTGGTGTGCGTTATCTAGACAGCGCCTTTATTGTTGTTTGAATGGCAGTCAAATACCTTGGATACCTTTGGGAATACCTCCTCCTCTTCTGATAAACCTCGCTATTCCTGCAAATAACTAACAGTCTGGATTTGATGCACCAATGAATGTGTAATATCAAGGCCCAGGCCAATCACAACATACTGCATTGTAAGAATTCGACTTGATAGCATGTCTGATTTTAAATAAACAAGTGCATGTACTTCAACTACCTAAAGAACTAATAAACAAAATATTAACACAAAAATAATTGCACTTTAATCTTTTATTGTATAGGTATTGCTATTGAGAGATACACATTAGTTTTTCAGATATTATACTGTTCTTTCTTTTTCACTTCCCTCCTTAAGATAAAGCATGTAGTTTCTGCAGCTTTATGTTGCAATACAGAGATCAAACAATTCCTGGAAGTTAGGGAAGGATTTAGCAACACAAGCATGACAGTTCTCTAAGCTGTATTCGTACATAAGAATTAGCTATCCTGGCTGTAGTTTTTTTCCTAAGCCTTTTGGAGGTACAGAAGTTGTCAGGATATCAGGGATTCACTTATAATTCCTCTTTTAGGTGCATGGATATTCTGATTCTAGATATTTTTGTTGTTCCTGTCCATTTTTAAACACACACACCCACACCCCACCCCCAAATATACAAAGAAGATACAAGACTTTTCATAGGTCCTTTTGGGGAAGTTTCTTTTCTAGTTTATTGATTCTTCAGTTGAAGATTATGATAGTAATTGAAGAAAGGGGTTTGTTTTGGAGAGAAACAAAAATATGATTAAGTAGATGTCTTGTTTGAATGTGAATTCCCTCATTTAGATTCAAATTAATATAATTTCAGTCTTTAAAATAGGTTTGGACCGTCCAATAATTTTAAACTTGTTATGCTATTTTGTAAATAGAGAACTTGGAGGATATATTTTGGTCAAGTAGATGCATGTGCTCTGCAGAGATAATCTAACAGAATTGTCAGTGAAAGGCTGTACAGATGCTTGATTAACATTTATCATCCTTTCTAAGTGGGTTTTGGGTTTTTTTTCAGTAATTGAGGGCTTTATCACCATGTCTGCAGCTCTCAGTGGTTATCAAACTCCCTTCAGATTCCTCCTCAGTTCCATTCTTTTCCAGCTCTGGGTTCTTTCCTGACACACTCTGTTCCTTTCTCAACATGCTGCTATGCAAACCTCATAGCTATTCCAGTACCTATTTCCAGTAGCATACAGCTCCCTCTGCCCAGGACAATGTCATCTTATGTGTCTGTGCAGTGCCACCTGTGTGATTGCACTCCATAATAATTTAGCATCTTCCCTCCAATAGTATTTTCTACACTTGAAAAATATGATAAACTAATATTTGACCTTATCTCCTAGTGTAGGAATCAGAAGTTTCAAGATATATTTCCTGGTATTGTGGCCACCTTGAAAAGCTTTCTGTTCCTGTAGATATAATTAATGTACTTTTGACCTATTAGGGCATCAAGAGCTTCAGAGCTAATTAATTAGGAAATTGTTTTTGTATGCATACAGGTGCACTCATTTAAATGTCACTGACTTAATTTAATAACACACTGTGAGTTTTGACACGCTGCCAATCTCATAGAGTAGTTTGTTTCTTCTTTAATTTATACTTGATGAGAGTGTCTGCTTTTTTATTTTGGAATCTCTGAGTTCACATGATAAATTATTTTCTTTTCTTGTCAGGAGAAAGTCTATTTTTTAGGTAGGTGATTGGACATTTTAGTATAGCGATTGTTTAGGAAAAATGACACTTTGGGTATTTTGACAAGAAGAAGAGAAAGAGAACTGCATTTTTCTCTTATTCAGAGAAAATATTTGCTTTTTATAATATCTTAATAACTGAATAGGTGTTGGCAGGTGAATTAGCAATTCTTGGAAGTATGTGTAATTTACTCATGTAGGTATTTTCAAAGAGTTTTTTTCTCTGTTTTTTAGAGGAAGCCATTCCTTATACTGATGGAAAAATACCATTATGGTACGTCACCTATCTAGACAAGTCACCTAGAACCTGCTCTGGAGGCAGAGTATTCCCTATTATTGATTCCCTGTCCCAGCACAGTTCCCCAGCCAAGCTCAGTCAGAACAATTGCCTGGCAAGCTGTGTAAAATACTGATGATGGGAACTTTTTGTTCTGTGTGTGTGAGACTGGCATTTGAAAATCTGAACCAGTTCTGGGCTAAAGTTTTAAGACAAAAATGCAATCAGTGTTCTTTGTGGCAATTGAGGCATGTATATATTTTGTTGATTTATTGATATTGTTGTTAGCTTTTTTAAAAGGCAGTTCTGCAGGGTTTAGGACTTTTAAATTGTTCAGAGGATTAATGCAATGCTCTTAACGTCTGAACTAAACTCAGCTCAGTTAAGCCATTAATTTGCACAGAAAGATAAAGTACTTTTCCTTCAAATCAAATTGCACTAAGCTGAATTCCTTCTTGTCTTTCTTAGCAAAGGATTTTATTGCCTACAGTCTTCACAGAGAGCACTCTTTCTCTTACACTGCAGTCTTCACTGTCTTGAGTTTTAAAGCTTGCACACTTTAACCAGTGCAATCACACTTGTTTGTACAAGAGTTCATTCCTTGACATTACCAGGGAAGAAAATCTAGGGTGTGGAAGGAAGAAAATCTCACCAAAGACCCCTTCTCATGTTAACAGAAAACTGAGCTTTTTCAAAAAAATACTTTAGCAATACTGTATGGGAATCAAAGCACCTTTTTTTCCCATCTTGAAAAGTATTTAAAGTGCAAATAAGGATAAGAAGTGTTCAGTTTTGTAGGTCAAATATAATGTTTTTACAGTGCCTTCCTAAAAGGAAGTCTCTCAAATTCTTCAGTATCTGCTTGGTCAAACCTATATCTGAAATACCTGTTCAAAATAGCTATGAGCTATTCTGTTAAGGCATAAATCCCATCTCTTGTACAGAGCAAAATGCCATTGCAGCTCTTCCCTCAATATTATCTTAGCAGTCATGGCTTAAATATCTGCAACAGCCCCACTGCTCATCCTTCTAACCCTCAGGGAGGAGCTACCTAATGAAGTCATGAACCCCAAACTATTCCCAGATGGAGAGTGAGTCAATGGTCCTTAAACTGTCTTAGCACAACCAGTTTTTCAGGTTTCTCCTTTCCAATGCTACTCAACTTGGTATTTGTTTGCGATCATTTGATTGTTCTCTTTTGCCAGCTGTCATTTTTTTGCACTTATTTCCTATGTCTTGGTTTGGTTGTTTTTACAATGTATTTTCCTACCTTCCTCTTGCCTTTATAACACATTCCCATTTACCAATGAAAGTCCTTAACCTTTTTTAATCCAGCTTCTAGGTCAGACATTAAGTGATGTAAAACAAGCTCTTTTATTATCCCACATGTTTTCTTCTTTACATCCGCTTATTTTTTGTACATATTCTAAAGTGTTTTTCATCAGTGTTTGTCATTAATGTTGAACACAAATAGGAAAGTCCCCCTCTCTAGGAAGGTAGATATAGAACTAGGCTCAGCGCTGAAATACTTCCTGAACAAGGTCCTTTAATAAAAAGTAGAAGTCTAGGAGAGAATTTATCAAGTTAATGCTGTCAAATTATATGTCTGATTTACATTCTTTTTATCTTAGCACATAGCAAGCATTGCATGATACTGTCTTTATGACCATCCACTACTCATCAGACTTGGTTTCATTATACTGAAGCTGAACTTCGTTGTTAGTACTTGTCCTGTTATTTTAACCACAACGACAATAGAGATTACCTTTATTTTGTATTGTGAACATTTACTTAACATTTTTTCTTCATTTTCCATACATATGATATTTTCTCATTACTTAGAATAGTAGCAGGAGTCACAAAGCCATGAAATTTCTTTTCTACATTTTGTAAAACCCTAGCAGCTGTATCTATTCAGTTTATGAACACACATATTTCTGAGAACTTCTCATCAGCTCTTCAGCAATGACTATTTCTAGACTGTGTTATACAGCTGATTTGCTGTTTCTATGTTTATATCAGGTAATACAATGACATAAAACTGTTAGCATTGGTGTGACAATAAACACATCACGCTCCGGGAAGAGTTATATGTTGGTGCTTTATTGGGAGGTCCCAGGAACCAGGGGTTATTCTCCCAGATCTGGTTCCGACTATCTTTACAACGCGACAGCTATTTATCCTTGCGAGATTTCACAATCTAATGTATATTCAACATGTTACATCATTGCCTAATGCATATGTATGTTTCAATGACTTAATCCGTGCATTACGACATCAACCCTTTCTGTGCCTGTGCGCCTCCTTCTGGTGGTCGTGGGAGGAAGCACATAGTCTTCCTCTTGATGAAGAAAGTAGTCATCCTCAGTGTGAACTTTTTACCTTTCTTGTTTTGGGCAATGTCCAATGTGAATTCATTGCCAGTTTTCTCCTATCCCTACTTAATTAACTCTGGTTAGCTAAACTCTATTCTTATCTTGCTGCTTGAGTGATTTATGGTCTCCTGTTTTTAACAAGGTGCTGTTAGGTCTTATCAAACTGCTAGCATTCCCAAGGAAATAACACCTCTTTCTAAAAAACTAGGTTTTAAGATTTCTTGTAACTTTAAAACTATCACATACATTTAAATATTCTTTTCTTGATTTGCAACCAATTCAAACTACTGCATATAATAAAGTTTTTTTTTGTTCTTGCTCCAACAAAACTTTATGTTTAGTTATTTACTATGACGTTTCACACAATTCGATATGATTAAGCTTTGATGAACTTGAGGAATGAAAAAAGAGTTTGCAGAATATTCAATTAAATAACACAGCTGATGATCACTATAATTCAATATTCACAGTAAGGCCTTACAGTATTCATGAAACTTTAGCTCTTCTACTTCCTTGCATCTTAGATTTACTCATAATGCTTTGTCAGCTTTATTTTTACTCCTCTCAGCAGTGACTGTTGAAATAAACTGGAGTTCCAGCTGCAAAAGTAGGCAGGACATCCTATCGACTTCATGTTTTGATACAGCTTGTTTCAGTCTGGTCTTTGGTTACTGCCAGGACATGGTGTCTAAAACTTCCTCCCCTGCTTTGGTAGTTTAAGTACTGTCCAGGAGGCTGCGAAGTTGGGCTGCAAATTTTGTACTGAGTGAGGCACACTGCTCTTGATCTTAGATCAGGTAACCAAGGGTTGATCTGGTTAAGTGCTTCTAATGGAGTTTCTCTTCAAGAAGTTTTCATCTTTCATAATCCTGTGCTTTTGTCATAAATAATAAGGATTTGTTGAAGTGTATAGAAAAACCTTGAATAATTGGGAATGATTTAAGAAAGTTAGGAGGGGTGGAAACTTTGTGAAAAAGTTTACTATGTACAGTCTGAGAGCTTGTTTCTTATTAGCATTTGAAAATATAAATGCCATTTGAGGACAGAGTGGAGAAGAAATTAAAAATAAAAAAGGAGTATAAGAGTTTTGCATAGTGGAATAGGCTTCCACTGGTTGTAACAGCCTCATTAATTCTGTGGTTTGAAAATTGGAGAGGACACAACTGTTAAGTTTGTTAGAAGAGTTGGCTTAAATTTACTTTGTAATACATTGTCCACTCTGAAACATGCTTTCAGTCTGGTAGTTTTTAATGTGTTTTTATATAAGCATGTGACTCACTCAAGATGATAAGCACTTAATAAATCTGATCTAATAAACAAGTCTGTGGTGGCTGGTAGTCAGACTTGATGCTTTACAGTTCTGTTGTGTTAGACAGAGGGCAAAGCACTAATAAAAATTTTGGTTCTCAAATAGGTGATGTGTACTTCTTAAAAATTGATCTCTTCTAAATTACTTATTAATTGAATGTCTGCTTACTGTTGGAACATCTTGACTTATGTAATAAATTCAAGTTTCCATTGCTGAGCTCTGGGGCGTGTGGGGTTATATTTTTGCCCCTACCTCTCATGGGTTATCCAAGGTTTTGGAGGAGAGTGCATCAGATCTTATTTATCAAAACTAGGAAAACAAAGTGAAAGTTACCTTCATATTAATAATAACTGAAAACTCAAACACCATCTCTTGTTGCACTATATACTGCCCTATGACAATTTTTTTCCTTTACTGCTGAATTCTTAATAACTCTAAGGCAACTCCCATCTGAGGTTACCTAGAGTCCTCAGATTTCCTTTACCCTTTTCAGGCTGGCTTAGGCCTCCCTCTGTACCTTAAATGCCATTTAAGTTTTCATATTGTTATTGATTTCTTCTGGTTAATGCCAGGTGTCTCTTGTGATTATTTAAAGCTATTAGCAATCTGCAACATTGTTGAACATTCAGGAGTATTTGAGTATTCTTAGGACCTCATGTGGATAATTAGGTTCATGCTTGAGTTGCTCATTCCCTTTTTTTTTTAATCAAGAAAGAATTCCTGAGCATGAATATTAGGCAAATTTGTTATGCATAGGGAGCTTTGTGGTCTGAAGTGCCACAGGCATATGCCTTCATCCTTCTTGCTCAGATCCATTTGTCTGAGAATTATGTATTTTGAATTTCATTGGAGTAAGGATGTAGATTGCGTACTCAATGTTTCCATGTCGTGAGACTCGAAAGGGACTGTTATCCAGCTACAACTTTTACCTAATCATCTCATCTTATGCAATGAAGAAATAAATGTAATTGGTGCTATGTCCTTCAAAAGCTTTTTAAGGTTTAAAACTCAGCTGTAGTTGTAGTTCTAAGGCAGAGGACTAGGATGTGTTGTATTTTATGTAAGGAAAATTTGTTCAAAATTCAGCTGTGTAAATAGGTTTTAAATGTGAGACATTTCATGATGAAAACATTTTCTCTAAACATTGTGTTGTTGACTTCAATAAAGGTTTGTCTCCCCAGTACTGTTCTTTGCTGATGGGCATCCTTAACCAGTTATAGTGGAACATTGTTTTTTTCTATGTAAGGAATTCAGCACTACAGGACCTTAATTGAGTTGTTGTCACAGTTTACTTTTTGTAATGCAACAGTGTCCAAATTCTTTGCTGTTTAAATTGGACCAGTTGAGCCATTAGTGATGACGGTTACTGACAGAGAACACACAATCTTCTTTTTTTTTTTCTCTCTTTTCTTTTTTTTTTCCCTGCAGTTTTGGGGCTATAACTACTTGTCCTGTGATTTCTGACAAGCGCTAGGGTTGTAGTTCTGTTTGTCCTGGATGTGCTGCTTCTAACATGCCTTCACAATGATGTTTCCCTACAGGAAAGGTTATGACCCTCTAACCATTGGGTAGTCTGTTTGCTTTTTTTCTGAAACCCATCAGTGAATTTGTTGCTTGGGTAGCAGGAACGTTGTCTGGAGCCAACTGCTGTATGGGTGAGTTTCAGATGATGCTCTGTCCCAGCTTCCCCTCAAAGTTTTGTTCTTGTCTCAGGCTTGTCTTTAATGCTGGCAGCTCTTCTGCATGAGACTATGTCTTCAGCAGAAGCAGTGAATGGTGCCACATCAGACAATGATACTATGAAACAATGTCCCTTCATTCAGTCATTTCAGAGTGTTGATTTGTTCCCTGGGGAGTGAGAAGTCCTCAGTATCTCCCTACACCAACTGAGGTACTAAATGAGTCTGTGTAGTTGTACTATGAAACTCTAGTGTGTGTTAGACGAGACATGTAGTGTATTGAAAGCCTCTCCTCTGGCTACTCATAGAATCATAGAATCACCAGGTTGGAAGAGACCCACCGGCTCATCGAGTCCAACCATTCCTATCATTCCTACTCTTCCATTCTTTCTTTTGGAGTATTCAAAACAAATTAGAAATAACTTCAAAAGGGTAAATGCTAATAATGAGTCACTTCAATTCAATAGCCTCTGCTGTCAGAAAATTACAGAAGGTGTTTTAGTTCTTTGCATGGCCGGGGTTCTTTCATTGTCAGTCATGAGCTCGTGTCCAAGGGCAAGTGCTGCGAACATTTATAGAAAGATTTCATAGACATTTCATGCTTACCACAACTCTTTTTTTAATTATCTTTTTAAAAGAAATAATTTAGCTTGCAATAAATGCCGTAGTGTGTGTGAATAGTAATGTTTCATAATTTAGTTCTTAAAATGTTGTACAGAATGCAGATAAGACACAATAGACTGGAAGTGTGAGTGTTGACAGGAGCATCACGGAATCAAACACAGAGATCAAAAACAGCGAGTGTTCAATTTATTGAGCTTACCTGTTTCTCTATAAACCCTTTTTGGTTACATAACTAGATGCCCATGAGGATATCTAGAGTATTATTGGTTAAAGCTAACTGTCCATAAAGCTATTACTATCATACTTTTGGCTAAACTACTGCACATGCTAAGAAACCAAGTTACACTAAAATTAATGATGTTGATAGTTCTCTTTAATTGTTTTTCTTTCAGCTTCAGCTGGTACTCGTTCCCACTGAACTAGCTCTTGTATTCCTTTCAGCTGGCCTTTGTTTATCTTTTCCGCTCTCTGTTTCAAGGCCTTGTTAGAATTGTTCAGTATCAATCAGTCTCACATCATCCAGGCCTTATTCTGTGTAAAATGTTCCCACATGTGAGTAGTCCAATTCCTATTCTAAAACAACTTCACTTCTTAGCTGTTCTTTCCTTCTCTTTGTCCCCTTCTTCTGCCTCAAAAACCAAACAAATAAAACTACTGCCGTTATTTGTCAGAGGAGAACTGACTTCACTTGCCACAGAATGGAAAGAGATTCCTTTCAAAGTCTGGGTGAGACATCAGTCCATGCTTTTATCACTATTTTGTGGTATTATGATTAACACCAATGTTGTAAGACATGTACCAATATGCAGATATGCTGCTAGTGTGCAGTAAACTCAGTAGAGCTGTCTGCATTAGTGGTGAGTGTGTTTTATTGAAGAGGCGTTTCATTATGTGGTGCGTTCTAATTTTATTTACTTAAAAGAAATCCTAACCACTAATTACTGTAAGGCATTTAATTTATACCATGTGTTTAACACAGGCTGTGACTCTCCCCTTGCTTTTGTGAGCTCTGTGCTAATGCGGTGCTATTTCTGACTCGGGTTGACATGAAGTTCTATAAATGGAAATAATTTGTTTTGCCTATTGAGACACTAAGTTGTCTGACTAGGACTGTCTCCTACTATAAACAGTACTTAAAATGAGGAGACTGTCACCTCAGCTATTGTTTCTGGGTACTGTTGTATACTAATGCAAGTAATATACATCAGCTGCCATAAATGAAGGATTTTCTTCTGCTTTAAGGTCCCTTGCTGTCTAGTTTCTCTCCTCTGCTTTTACATATTCCCACTGCAATTTTGCCTCCTTTCTTCATGTGATTTTGAAAGTTCAGAACTAATATATTCAGTAGTAAAAAGCCCAAGGCACCGGTGTTGCATAGGCAATCAAATATACATGCTCTTTTCAAATATTTATTTGTATAGTGTTAATAAATTAGAAGAGAGGAACATGACCTTTTCCTCCCTGTGAGTGAGGGCAGCTATCTGACATAGCAACACCTGTAATAGGTATAAAAGCCTAATTACATGGATCTAACACGTAGTTGTATGTTACGAATTCCTGGCTTGGTTGTCATTCTAGTAGAGGGCTCAGAGATTTTCAGATAAGACTTCCACATATCAAACTTTCTCTTATGCGTGAGGATTTTTATAGTTTGACATTTAGGTGAGCTTGTAACTTTTTGATGATGCACTACAAGTTTTAAAGTGCAGGAATTGTGTTCTTTTTTTTCTATGTGTATTTTCATCTCAGATCTTGTCAAAAGACAAATTTTTAAGATGCTGCTGTTGCATCCTTGATTTGTGAAGGCAGAGATTGATTTGATAATTTAGGATTGCTTGTAGTATTTTAAGAAGAAATCCAGCACTTCATGGGCATAGGCAGCTGTGCAGCAAAATTCTACATGTGATATTTATCCTGTCTCACAGAGTAGCAGGAACATTTTCTTTTCGAATCTGTACAGTGAATATTGCTGGCCTGAGCTATTTAGGTGAGTACAGACCTCAGGGACTGCAGTTGGAGATTCGTTCATGAGGGAAAAGAAGGATGCTGGGGCTGAAATCTGTCATGGTCAGAGATGTTTAGTAAGTCTATCTTTTGTGCTGAATATAAAGCACAACTATGTTAGTTCTGATTTTCCATGGAATACTTGTATGCTGTCATAGTTGAAATACTGCCTGCAAACAGATTATTCCAAAAGCAATTGAAGTTGATGGAAAGACTTTCAATCCGCTTTGTCCAAATTTCCAACTGTTTTGTCAAAGAACATCAGTATATTAAAAATATCTATGAACAAAATCATAATAAGTAGATTAATGGAATGGAAAAAGGCAAACACCCTCTCCTCCCAGAACCCCTCCTCTGAGTCCCCGAATGCTGTTGAGTCTTCCTAGTCACCCAAAGAGTTTTGTACGTTAGCAATTTGCACTACTTGCAAGCTTAATGACATGTGGCTGTAGAAATGAACTCTGTTCCTAGATTCAGATTGTTTGCTTATTTCTTAGGCTTATTACGCTCGGTTGTTTCTTGTATTTATGTTCTTCTTCCAAATAAGAAAAGTGGGAATTTTACTTTGATTCTAGTAGGAGCTGTGGCTGAGCACATTAATTCTTCCTTAGGATACAGTATAACCTTGAGGACCTTCAATTTTCAAATTATTATTTTTTTATTTCATCAGGGTGTTCAGTTTAATGAGTCCTTATTGGATATTCTAGAAATTACAGAATTATACAAAACTTCAGTGATCTTTCCAGGATTTTTCTAAACCTGTAAGAGTATACAGCCACGGATAGGATTTTTTCTAACAGTGTAGTAATTATTTAGATGCTGAGTGTAAAAAAAAAGCTATATTCATCAAAAAAAGCCAGAATATTTGGAGATTTGTGAGTTGTTGGGAGGACAGAATTAAAGCTATACAGGGATTAAGTTCCATTATTTCTTTTTGAACTCCTTTTCTCTGCAAAACTGGAATATGGGCATACAAGGGGCAGAAGATGGGCTGTACAAGCAAATATTTCCTTCCTCCTTCCCTTTTCCTATTGATTTTGGGGACAGTTTTTTCAAATGTCAAGTTTCTGGAGAGATGATTTGGATGTACCTGCACTCTGGAGTGCCAAAGGAGATCGATTGAGGCTGATGAGTGTTCTTCCACTGAAAGTTTTGATGGTATTGCCATTTTCTTGTAAAAGATTCTGGTTCAGTTAAATTAGCTTTTTCTTAGCAAGAAGTCCTTAGTTTTGGTGGGTTCCCTCTCCTCATCTATCTGTTTGCCTGCTTCGTTTTCTGAGCACTGGTGTGTTAAGCAAGTGGGTTTTCAAAGCAGCTTTTCACAATTGACTTAGGGTTTCATTTTTTATTTGAATATTCCTTTATGTGGCTGAAACGTCAGGGTTATGTTAAGACTCCTTCTGAAGTACAGCCGTGTTTGTGAACAAACCTTGGGGCAACCCTGCCAAATACGATTTGCATTGCTGCAGTCTCTGTATGTTTACAAAGTATTATCGTTTTGACAGTGTCTTAGAGGATATGTTTTTGTTGTAGGGCTTATGACCAGGTAGTCCCAATTCACCTCCAGATGGTCATGTGTCTGCCCGTTACATTAACTTTTTATTGATAACTACATTTGCCTGTGTACCTTCAAGTAAAGGATAAATTTCTGTGGGACAGAAGCACAGTCTGGCTTGTTGAAGGAACTATTTGTAAAGCAATACGCAGCTTGGAGTAATGTCATCAAAGTCCTAGGAAGAAATGTTTTCCTGTGAGGGTGGTGTAGGTTGTGCAGAGAACTTGTGGAAACCCCATCCCTAGAGGTGTTCAAGGCCAGGTTGGATGAAGCTTTGAGTGACCTGATCAAGTGCAAGGTGACCCTGCCTATGACAAGGGTTTGGAACTCAATGATGTTTAAAGTCCTTTACAAACCAAACCATTCTATCATTCTGTGGTTATTTGAGATATGTTCAGCACTTTAAATCTGTCAAATGTATCTAACAAAGAATTTGCCTTTTGGATGTTGATGGTGTACTGATACTGATAGAAAGTAAATAAAAATATTTCTATATCATTTTTTCTAGGCACGCTTAGTGTAGCTTGACAGGAAAAAATCTTGGGTGTGTGTGGTTTTTACTTGTTTGTTTGCTTGTTTTTAACAGTATTTTATTGTTTCATAACAAGACTATGCCTTTTTTCTCCCCTTCCCTCAAGCATGTCATGGGTATCTTATAAAATGAAACATTGTATGCACACTAGATAAATGCAAATTTATGCAGAGTCACACTGCTTTAAAAATCAAAACTAACAATAGCTTTTCCTGTGTAGAGAGAATTCCCCATTCCTTCAGGATTGCTCAGGGGTGCTGTTTATCCATGTTCATGATGAAGTCAGACTCACTAGCTGAATGGTGAACTCATACTAACAAATAGGTTACATAGCAGTGAAGATCTTCAATGTGTCAGCTACCAGTAGTCTCATGGGCCATTACTTTTACCTAGCCCTCACTCCAATTTGTGCACATTGCTTTTATTTAGTAAAATCTAAAAACAAAAAAGAAGAGAGAAATGTGGCATCTTCAGCATAAGATGAGATTTATCATATAATTATATAATTATAGAATGCCCTGAGTTGGAAGGGTCCCAGAAGGATCATCAAGTCTAACTCCTGTCACTGCATAGGACAACCTCAACATTCACACCATTTGTCTGAGGGTGTTGTCCAAATAATTGATGAATATTGTCAGCCTTGGGGCCATGACTGCTTCCCTGGGAGCCTGCTCCAGTGCTCCACCACCCTCTGGGTGAAGAACATTTCCGTATATTTAATCTAAAGCTCCTCTGGCACATCTTCTTGCCATTCCCTCAGGTCCTATCATCTGTCACCAGAGAGAAGAGATCAGCACCTGTTCCTCCTCTTCTTCCCCTTGTGAGGAAGTTTTATGCCTGGGTGAGGTCTCCTCTCAGTCTCCTCCAGGCTGAACAGGCCAAGTGACTTTAGCTACTCTTCATACAGCTTCCCCTCTAAATGCTTCACTAGCTTTGCGGCCACCTCTGGACACTCTCCAGTTACTTTAGATCCTTTTTATACTGAAGTGCCCAAAACTGCATAGGGCACTTGAGGTGGGAAGTGTGGAATAGAGTAGGACAATCGCTTCCCTCGACTGGTGGGCAATGCAGTGCTTGATGCACCTCAGGACACGGCTGGCCCTCCTGCCTGCCAGGGCACACAGTTGGCTCATGTTCAACTTCCTGTTGACCAGAACCCCCAAATCATTCTCCACAGGGCTGCTCCCCTTTTTAAACATGGTTTAGCATATGATTACATTTCTTCTGATAGGAAAAAGCATCTGCTCTTTGTATATGTTGTTGTCTTGGAAAAGAGGTGAGCTGTTCATATGGCTCTGGTGGCAATGCTGCTCTTCTGCTGGGACTTGGAATGCCAGGCTCTTCCCAGGAGACCAAGTGACCAGCAGCGCATCTCCAGAGAGAACCCTACTTTCAGGCAGAGAGCGCCTGATCTCTGAACACAGCAGTGGATTTCTAGTCATTTTACATACTTTCATACCTAAAGTAGGAGCTGACTTACTTTTTGGCTTTGATTTAAATCTATTCCTTTCTGTAACAACTCTTATCAGTAGTTACTTTAAGTTCATCTGGAAGATCGCTACAGATATAATCCCAGATCTTTCTCTTTCTTTGGATTGCTTCTACTTTATCTGGTAATTTGCACTGAAATCTAAGCTTTGTTTTCAGATTTTATACTTTTTACTTTCTTTGCTCCTGCAGAGTTGTTGACAGAAACCAACCAAACAAAAATGAACTAAGATTAATAGAATGTATCAAAAAACACTAAAGCTTTTAGAAAGCGTAAGTATAATTTAAGCTTATAGCATTGATGTCTTGTGTTACATCCTCTAAAATTACATTCTTATTTTTGCTAGCATACGCCATGAGTATAAAATAAGGTTAGAGAATATATAAGGTTTTACAGGAGGGTTCCTTTTCCACTTTCAAGATATTGTCCAAACCTTTATTCTTTTTTCCTCAATGATTTTTTTGAGACAAACCCATCCCTGAACGTTCTGGAGCTCAGTGATGAGGCACAAACCTGGGAAATGGAAGATTCAGATCAAAAGGAGGATCTGATTTGTGCGTGTATTTGTGTGACCTGAGAAGATGAAGGAGGATGTTGGCTTCCTATGACCAACCATAGCATTATAATCATGATTTGTTTGGAGAAAAGGCACCTCTCTTTCTGACATCTGATAAAATTTGCAGACCACCAGAACATTTTTCAAGCCAAAGTTATGGGATTAGTTTCCCAATTTCACTTTCTCTCCAGCCTCCCCACCCCCCCCAAGTTAAATATAAAAATAGCTCTTCCAACCTCCTGAATTTAATGTGTGTCCTTCACAGATGTGTGCATATGGACATACGAGTGCACATGATTCTACTAATTCAATAAAGTAAGTACCTTTCTGGATAGTGGGATGAATTTATTCTTGGAGTTACTCCATACACTTAAATGCACTTACAGCTGAGCTGAATTTGTCCCCTAGGGTCCTGTCTGGAGAACAGTATTCATCATTTGTTCAGTTATGATCACATAGGAAATATTTTTGTTATTGCATTTAAAGACACTGAGAAATTCATAGTAACATAGAAATTCCAAAATGCAGATCTCGCAATGGGAACTAGATAGTGAGGGAGGAGAGAGTATCTACCTTCTGCAGATACAAACTTGTGGCACACAATTTATGATATAGATGAGAGTTACAGAATCATACAATGATTCTGTAACTTGGAAGGGAGCTTAAAGATCATCCATTTCCAAACCCTCTGCTGTGGGCAGGGGCACCTCCCACTGGATCAGGTTGCTCAAAGCCTCGTCCAGCCTGGCCTTGAACAACTCCAGGGCTGAGGCATCCACAACTTCTCTGGGCAAGCTGTGTGAGTGCTCTTTCCTTAATTTGCCTATTCCTTCTGAGCTTTGGGATTTTGTTTTCATTATTTAAAACAAAGACAAAGGCTTCCCAAAAGCTTTATTAGGAAAGAGTTGGGACTAGGAATGAACAATTTTAGAAGAAAAAGTTCCTTTAAGAGTAGTGTACTTCTCAGCTACTCCATGTGCTTATGATGAGGTTGTAACCCTGTCTGTTATGTTATACTTCAGTAAGTATTGCTTGAAAATAAAAACCATTACAGAATGGAAAACAGAAGTGTATTGGAACGCTGTCCAGGTTAGCTTTGTCCATAACATGGATCTTGGGATTTGGATTAGATGAATCCTTCTATTACAGTGCCATTTGCCAACGCTACACTCAACATAATCAGAGACCAGTTTGTTTTGGAAGGGACCTTTAAAGCCCATCCAGTCCAACCCCTATGCAGTGAGCAGGGACATCTTCAACTCTATCAGGTTGCTCAGAGCCCTGTCCAGCTTGACTTTGAATGTTCCTAGGGATGGGGCTTCTAGCATCTCTCTAGTGAACCTGTAGCAATGTTTCACTGTCCTCACTGTTAAAAAAAATATGTCTTATATCCAATCTGAATCTGCCCTCTTTTAATCTAAAACCATTACCCCTTGTCCTATCATAATAGGCTGTGCTAAAAAGTCTGTCCCCATCTTTCTTATTGAAAAGCCATGATGAGGTCTCTCTGAGGCCTTCTCTTCTCCAAGCTGAACAGCCCTAACTTTGTCATCCTTTCTTCACAAAAGAGGAGTTCCATCCCTCTGATCATCCTCATGGCCCTCCTCTGGACCCACTCCAACTGATCTATGTCTTTCCTGTGTTGAAACTTCCAGAGTTGGTCACGGGGTTCAGGTGGGGTCTCACCAGAGAGGAGTAGAGAGGCAGAATCCCCTCCTTTGACCTACTGGCCAAGCTGCTTTTGATGCAGCCCAGAATACAATTTGCCATCTGGCTGCAAATGCACATTGCTGGCTCATGTCTAGCTTTTCATCCACCAGTACCTCCCAATACCTTTATCTTCTGTACTTTAGCAATGACCAAAGGGATATTGCAGAACTCTCCCTCCAGCAAGATTTGCTATAAGGGGGCTAAACAAAAGTTTAAAAAGGAAGGTTTAGCATGCTCAGTGATGTAGTATGTTGGGAATAATGTTAAAAGGAATAGTATCAAACATTAAAAATTCATACACTTTTTTGAGGAGAAATATTTATTACATTTCACATTAGAATCATAGAATCATTGGATCACCAGGTTGGAAGAGACCCACCAGATCATTGAGTCCAACCATTCCCTAAACCATGTCCCTCAGCACCTCGNCAGGTGCTTTTTTCCCCTCAGGCATATATGTTACCATACTAGTAGACAATTCCACCTACAGTGTATTTACATTTTCTAAAGGCATTCTCATTCTCGGTTTCTTGCAAATATTTTTCTGTTTTGATGATGGTAGGAGGAAGTAATGAAACTCTAGTCCTGTGGTGAAGTCAGCTTGCAGATTTAAATAGCAAATTCAAATCAGATGTGAGACACTTAAAGCAACCTTTCAACAAGAATCACTTTCTGCAAGAAACTGTGTTTGTGTAGGCATGTATATGCATATGTTTATACCTCATTAATATTATCAAGCATTAAAAAACCCCCATACATCAACTGTTAGGACCTGGCTTTGGCTTTTGTGTCCAGAAGTGTCAAAGTGCTCCATATTGTCATGTTAGCCCAGCCAAACGTTGTCTCTGTGTTGCCTAATCATTAGCTGAGAGCTTTATTCATTCTGTGGTATTTGGGAATCCTCTTTGGGAAGCTTATTGCCAAAGTAGATAGTCATGATTGTAAGTTGATGGGGATCATAAAGCTAATTGGAAATAGATGATCAAGCATTTATTAAGATAACATGCCCAATGCTTTTGCCTAATACAAGCTGCATTCTAATGACCTGTTCAGGAGGCAAAGAGTTTGTCTTCCCATCCCAGTCTGTCATTTTACCTCTTTTTCTAGTGGACAGTTGTTCTTATGTTACCTAGAAACATGTAATTTTTAACTAGTTTCATTTTGTCAGGTGGTGAAATAGAATGGCATGTTGTCTTCATCTCCAGCCTAGAAGAGAGACAGCTGCAACAGAATGTGTAGAGTCTGTCAAATCTTGACTGACATGGAGAGGGATCAACTGCTCACTGTTCTTCTCATACAAGCATCAGGGTTCATCAGGTTAGATGAGTAGACAGTGAGTTTGAAACACCTGAAAGAAGGATTTTGCTGGAGATTTCTACAGGTGTAAAATTTTAAATTGATACAGGGAAGTCTGGGGAAGTTAATGAGGAAGGGAAATGCTCTGAGACTAATTAAAGACGTAGACACCAGATCCTAAGTCTGGAAACTGTTGGCTTCCTGAGCAATGAGTGTTAGGTTGAAGCAAGGAACAAATTTATGCTGTTCTTATTCTCTTCTGTAGGAACAATTCCATGATCCCTGTTGTGGAGAAAGTTATGGAGAAAGTGTAGATTCTTGAGAGAATAATGGTGTGAGTAGCAGAAAATGTATTGTTTCTACCCAGAAGAATGATCAGCTTACTCATGGGCAAAACTGGTGACAAAAAGATCAGACTTCTTGACCATATGATTTTGAAGATATCTATAAACTTTAGCCAGTCAACACTGTAAAATATTGATGAGATAATAATGAAGTCAAAAGGGGAAAAAAAAAGTCAGTTATTTATACCCTGTATTCTCTTTCTGTGTTCTATTCTTGGGTGTAATATACCAATGTTTTCATTCATTGCTTTTCAGGAAAAATACAAGATACAAAGTATGCTTCTGCCAATCTGTAATTAAGTGTTTTGCTATCTATACCTTCTGCATCTTTTTTTCTGTAGGAAAAAAATCAATGGTAGATTGAATTAACTGAAAAATGACACAAAACATATGACATTCTAAACTATTAAGGCCAAAGTATTGCCAGACTGGAAGAGGATTTTGGTTAAGTGGTGTTGGTGGGATGGTGAATGTCTGAGTGTTTCAGAAGAGAGCTTTAGAATAGGTTGAGTGCTGAAATATGAATTGGGATGTGTATTTGGCTAATCCTTTGGGATTGTAAGCATGTATTTCAGAAGTTGCAATATTTAACAATGTGAAGGAAAACTGTAGTAGAGAACATGGTTCTGTCTTTTTTGGTTTATATCTTGGTTTTATGTATTGTTTCAATGTGCATGGGAAGCACAAATACAAACCATCAATTTACACTCTTATTTCTTCCAGTCACAGTAAGCAGAGCTGAGATGCCAGCGTGTCACTTGGAAGCCTGTTAGGGGGATGTCCTAATCTAGCTGCCACATATACAACTGCTTTTGCTTATCTTGTTGCCTGATTTGCAGAACTGTGCTATCTTGTGCATAAGGAAGATTGAACAGCAGAATCTTGGTGAGATCTGATGGGCATTTAGGAAGCTGGAAAACAGGATGTGCTGGAAGAGGCTGCCCAGGATGGTGGTTCAGTTACCTTCCCTGGAGGTGTTTAAGGCATGGGTGGAGGAGTGCTGAGGGGCATGGTTTAGTGTTTGATAGGAATGGTTGGACTCGATGATCAGGTGGGTCTCTTCCAACCTGGTTATTCTATGATTCTATGACTCTATGTATTGTTTTACTTTGTCCTTCCCTTTGTAACTTAAGGAATCATAAGACATCTGGAGGTCTTTTCTGTGCTCCAGAAAGAACGAGGAAGGACTCTCCTGCTGGTTCAGAAAGTAATCAAACACCACAAGGTGCTGCACAGACCCTGAAGAAGTAGCACAAACCAAACACCCTCCCCCCCAATAGGACTCTGTCAAAGCGCTTGTCTACTGTAAGGTTGTGAAAGAATTCGAATACCAGAGGGAAGAAAGCTTTGCAGAGTAGCTGTTTGTCACACATGCTTCTCCTTGTTTCTATTTAGAGATGCTTGCAGCTACTTTCTGTTAAAGCCATACAAGATGCGTAAAGAGAAGCAGATTGCTTACAAGCTGGTAGCATAATGCTTTTTTTTTTTTAGCACAGAGCGCACTGTATTAGTTCCCTTTTAATGCTGTGCATTTTACTACCTTGCCCAGCTAATACTGCCAACATATTTTCCGTGGAACACTTTTAACAATATGAAAAAGCACTTTGGGAAAGCTTGTAAAATTCAGTCAATTTGTCACAGTATTTTATAGTTTTATCACCTTAGTGGAGACTGAGTGCTGCATATAAAAACAAAAAGTAACAAGCTGAAACTATCGCTGCTTTTGTGTTGTAAATACTCTCTGACATGCAAACACCATGTTAAAGGGCTGCCTAAAAACGACTGTGGTAGTAGATTCATCAAAGGCTACATGACAGAAAGGCCATCTGGAGAGCAAAGTAATTAAGTATCTGGAGGTGATTGCTCTTGTTTTTCCCTCTTTTTGATGAGGAAGATTATTGTTGCTTAGCTGAGTCTTTCTAAACTTCTTTTAAAGGTAATCAAAACAAGTTAAGTAAAGCAAAACCCACAATTGATTCCTTTATATGCATTCACAAACAAATAAGGTGAGATATAGAATCATAGAATGTCCTGTGTTGGAAGGGACCCTCAAGGCACATCGAGTCCAATTCCTGTCCCTGCACAGGACAGCCCCAACATTCACTTGATCCCTTGTCTTAGCTGTTCACAAAACATCCGAAGTTACTCTTCCTTTATTTTCCCCCAATAATACTAACTTTTATGTAACATATTGCATCAGATGGTCGTAGTATTTTGCACTCAAATTTTGCTGCTGTTGTGGAGCTGCCAGTTTCTAACAGCCGCCTTCCTGTATGGTGACATCCTTTTGCTCATCTTGTCCCAGCAGACCCTAGTTTTAATTTCTGTCTTTGTTTCTATTTCTTTCTTTCTTCGCTAGCTTTCATACAAGCAACTGATCCAAGATACTCAATGAAAGAGGACTGTGCAGACCTTCTTTGGCCTTGACACAGTGATGTGTCAGTCTTGGTGTTCAGGCAGTGCTTGTGCTGCCCTTGCTTTGCAGTTGGTATTCTGCTTGCTGTTACAGCACTGGGTCCTCTCCCCTCTGTGTTTTCACCATTCTCAAATCCTTTGCAGTTTCACTTAGAAACTGAAGTTCTAGTCTAAGGCTTGAAATGTCTGTTTATATGGTAAATTAGTGTATAGAGGATTTCGTGGGCGCAGAGCAACCTGTTCCCCAATCAGTTGCCGCATCAGCTGCTTGAAATATGATTGTCAATCAGTCATTGATTTACCGATCGCTGTTTTTTCAAATGACAAAACGTGCTCTTTCGCTGGTTTTCTATCATTTTGGTAACAACCTTAGCTATAAGTCAAAAGGGCATTCAGCACAGAAATGAGGAGAAAGATGAAACAGCTACAGAAATTGAAAATATTTTGCATCCACAGCAAGTCTGTGTCACTTCAGATGTTTCTTGTACTTTATTATAGAATCAAAAAATGGTTTGGGTTGGAAGAGAGCTTTAGAGATCATCCAGTTCCAAACCCCTGCCATGGGCAGGGATACCTCCACTGGATAAGGTTCCTTATAGCCTCATCCACCCTGGCCTTGAACAACTCCAGAATGAGGTGATAATTGTTATCAGGATTTTAAAAATGTTTTCCATCTGATTATTGATGGTGTTTACAACATAAAAAATTAACAGCTTTAAAAAGAAATAATTGATAGGCACTGTCAGTGTAATGATATTATTGTTGGAAGCTCAGTATGGAATAAGTAGGACTGGAAATGAATCTGCAATTGAAGATGAACGTGTCAATGGGAGAAAAAATATTTTAACTGAATGTAGTTTACCAAGTCAAATATTTCTTAACATTATATTCCACATGCAGAATAAAAATACAAGGATACCAAATCTGAATGCTTGCAACATTTCAGTGTATTTAAATGATAATGATTACTGTAGTTAGCATAATGACTAAAATAGTTGCACAAAGTACTTTATTTATAGCAACATTTGTAATTAAGTACTTGAACATTTGTTATTTCAGACAAGAATGTCCTGTAGAGCTAACCCATATGAAATGAATTCTCCAATTAGTGAATTTACTTATCATGCTTGTTTTTATGGAAAGTAAAAATAATTTTCTTTTTCTTGGCAATTTTTGTTGCTACAATTTTTGTTTTTAAGGAAACGGTATGAGATAACTCTCCTTTGCCATATTTCTTAAACTCAGCAATTGTGTTCTTAGTGAACAACTGTCACAATTATTTTCCAGTTGAAAATCCTCAGATATTATTATGTTATGGGCATAACTTATTATGTTATGACCATGAAGATGCTTTTTATTCTTGTAACTTTTCTGCTCTTCCCTTTTCTTCCTCCCTCCAAAAGAAAAATCCAAGAATGCCTAAAATAAAAAAATCTAGGTATGAAATATTCCTCAAAATGCATAAAGATAATTCTTTGCAAATAAAATATTATCAAGCCTTTTAGCAATGTTACATTAATGTAAATAATCCAATTGGAGATCATAGAATCATAGAATCACCAGGTTGGAAGAGACCCATCGGATCATCAAGTCCAACCATTCCTATCAAACACGAAACCATGTGCCTCAGGAACTCGTCTACCCGTGCCTTAAACACCTCCAGGGAAGGCAAGTCAACCACCTCCCTGGGCAGACCGTTCCACTGCCGAATGACCCTTTCTGT
>WAAB01013129.1:64905-121216 GCA_013389865.1 Piaya cayana
GGAACCCCACTTGTGACTGGCCTCCAGCTGGATTTAACTCCATTTACTACCACTCTCTGGGCCCGGCCATCCAACCAGTTTTCCACCCAGGAAAGTGTGTGCCTGTCCAGCCCAGAGGCTGACAGTTTCTGCAGCAGAATGCTGTGACAAACTGTGTCAAAGGCTTTACTGAAGTCCAGGAAGACCACATCCACAGCCTTTCCCTCATCCAGCAGCTGAGGTGATTTGATCTGGTGCGCAAGGCACAGTGTGTTATGAAGACTATTCAAATGTAGCAGTCTAGAGGCTGGTAAAGATGTTCACAGCACATAAAATGATTGAAAACTTGATTTCAGGGTGAACTTCTTTGTCCCCATTTTAAGGACTAAATATAGGAAGTGAATGAAATATTTAGATAACACAAAGATTCTCATGACCTCTAGTAAAACAGCTTGTGCCCCGATGATGGGAGTTGAAGTTTTTGTATGCCAGGTGCCTTTCAGTCCATATTTCTGCCTCTGTTCATGCACAGGACATTATCTTGGAGGGTGGGAAACTTAATATCAAACACTAGTTCCTCTGCTTGTTTTGGATCAGAGTACTGAACTCAGGTTTCCTGCTTCCCAAGGGTTGTTGTGGTCACTGATCCCTTGAGTTAAAAGAGATCATTCCTGGCCTCCTTTCTTCTTTTCCATATGACCTAGCTGAGATCATCTATGGATTTAATTCATATCTGTACTCTCTGCAAGCCCCATAACTGTTGTGATTTGTGTTTGTGGATACTCAGTCTCGTCTTTCACAGTCTGGGTGCTGATCACAGGGCTCTGGGCACCTGATGGTGAAGGAACAACTTTAACACTCTTGTGGCTGTGTCCCTGGGGAAGTTGTCTTCATTTTAATGGGAAGGCTTGGTTCACTCTTGGTATCATAGGACATCTGATTTGAAACCTGTATACTCTGTGTGTCTAATTAGGCTGTAATGTGTTTCTGATCTAAATGTCCTTTACTAATTTGTATTTGTTCAGATAAAGATGACTGCTGAGAAAGAACACCTCTATTTCATGCTTTCCTTTCAAGCACCAAAACACCTCAAGAGAAACAGAGTTGGGAAACTTCTCCTTTTCTTGGGAGCAGAACTAGTTTGTGGGTGATGCCACTTAAGTTCCCTTTTCCAAGCCACTAGGCCAAAAATGAAGGGTTGAAGAATTTGTCACACAGGAAATGAGAAGTATCTGTGATTCTGGGATCTGATCTATTGGACTGCCTGTTGAGTTAAGTCAGTGAAACACTGGTAGTGTTCTACTTTTTAATAGATTAGATTTAGTAGATCAGTATATTTAGTAATAATAATAATGCATCAGTGTCCTTTAAAACAGTTTGTATGCCTTTATTTAAGGGTGGCAGTAACCCAAACCAAATTAGGAAAGAAAATTGTACCTAGATAACCTTTTAAGTATTTACTACTATGGAAACAAATAATTCATGCCCATTAGCACTGATGTTAGATTAGAGAGAGGTGTGTTTGACCACTTGTTTTCTTGACTATAAAACACTGTTAAATACTAATATATGCTTCTGTTTTGAAAGATGCTTTATTCCTTTGTAAGAAATTTTAGCTGCTCTTATTTTTCTGAAGCAGCAGAAGAGGTGGTTCCTGTACAGCAGTTAAACACTTTGCTGGGAAGCAGAGAAACAGAAGCTGTTCAAGTCCTGGATGTCTTATGCTCAAGCAGTTGAAGTGTTTCTACATACCCTTAAAGACAGGAGTAAAATAATTGCTTTTGATAGAATATACAAGTTTGTTCAAATGGTACCCACAGGAATAGATGCTCAGGCCCATAACAGAATTTCTTGAGGAGATGATTCCTATTTCAGACAGAGGGACAGCCTGCTAGTTGTGTCCAGCCATCAAAGGAGCCCAGGGCTAGCTTGTATGCTGTTTTAGTGAAGTCAGGCTATTTCTGGTTGAATGTTTATCTGTTTGGTATTCAAGAATTACATGAAGAGTTACATTTCCTGCACTTGGGGCACAACAAACCTATGCAGTGCTACAGACTAGAAGTCTGTCTAGAAAACTGCCAGGAGGAGAGGGACCTGGCCTGTTCTCCCAAGTGACAGGGGGCAGGACAAGAGGGAATGGCTTCAAGCTCTGCCAGGGGAGGAGGACATTAGGAAGAAAATTTTTCACAGAAAGGGTCATTAGGCACTGGCAGAGGCTACCCAGGGAGGTGATTGATTCACCTTCCTTGGTGGATGAGGCACTGAGGGGCATGGTTTAGTGTTTGATAGGAATTGCTGGACTCAGTGATCTGGTGGCTCTCTTCCAACCTGGTGGTTCAACAATTCTATGATTCTACGAAGGCTTGACAGCCCTTAGGCAGGTCACTTGCTGGGATAGGAGACCCTGGTATTCTAAATTAGTCAAAATAAAGCTAGTATGCAGATGGGATTTGAATGTTATTGTCACCAGGCTACTGGCTGATCTCCACATGCCTCTCTGTCTTGTAGGTGTTGAAGGTTTCCCCCAAATGAATAAAATTCCAAAAGTACTTGGAATATAGGGCATAGGTTTCTTATCTGTCTTATTAATGTGTGAAAGGCTAAAGGCCTATGAATATTTCTTCATAACAATCTCACATCTCTCACATTTGAACCTTTCAATGACACACCAAAGGCAGTGTCACATTAGAGGGAACACAGTAAAGAATTTTGCTTGGCCTATATATGCCCTTTTTCGTTAAGTCCAAGACCTGATTGTCAATTCAGAAGAATTTAAAGCCCTCCTTTTTCTAAAGCTGTATCTTAACAGCCTATTTTAAAAGCTTTATTTTGGAGAAGCAACACCATTTCCATAATATAAGGTGTTACTAGGCATTTAAAATGTGAAGTGTTAACTCTGTGAAATATTCTTTTAGCTTACAGTATGGATTAAAAGAGTAGCATTTCAAATCCATTCCCTTTTATTTTCCATGCTTCTTCTGTGAGCTTTGTAATGTGCATGAATGTTAACCTAGAACATACACTCTGATTTCTAATAAAATACATTTTATTGAAAATTATTACACATTTCTAAGAAGTGTCATTTTCTTTGGAAGTACAGCTTATTTCAGTGTGATCGCTTTTGAAACATTGTAACACAACACAAACCTAACATGACTAATTCAACAGAGTCTGATGTGTAATTAATGTAATACTTCACAATATGAATGCCTTTTATAAGAAATAAAAATGCAAGTGTGGTTTTGGAAGATAATTAACAAGTAAAATAACCTGAAAGGAATGTCATTTAACTGTTACTTTTAGGAGTAACAATGGCTGTTCAAGGCTCACTAATGTATGTGTCACGCAATCACAGACCATGCAGTTGGTGCTATGGATAAAGGTAGTGAAAGAATTGATGGAGAAACTGAAAAAAAAAAAAAAAAGTATGATTTAGTTTGGAGAAGACAAGTATTGTTTGAAGATAGCAAAAGAGAAGAAGAATTGCTGGAATGTGTTATTTGTAGCTAGGCATTTCCAGTATGCTGACATTTATTTGGAATGTCAGGTAAATGGAAAACTTTAATCTTTTACCCAGTCTTGGGGAATTGGCACATAATTTTGAAAACTGTTTTGTAAAAAGTAAAAAAAAAACCAAAAAAAAAACCCACTTGAAATCAGGATTCTTTACAGGAGAAGAAAGGAATCCATGTTAGCAGTGCAGTGTCTTGTTAGTGATGTATTGTTAATTATGCTCAATCTTCTGGTAAAAAGGATTATGTCACTTCATATCAATAGCAAATTTTGTATTTCAGTTAAAAAATTCCCAAACATTCTCTGAATTTCAACTTCCCCAAAGTTGAAAGTAAAAGCTGTGAGAAGAAAAACTGTGAGGGGTGAAGTGAAGCTGGGGAAAGTCCTCTAACTGACAAACCCCCTGGTCAGTTTGGTTATTCTTTACTTCTACTTCATTATATATGATATGGGTGGGACTTGGAAAGGCCTCTTGCAATCTTTCTTAGGCAGTGAAGACGTTTCCTGAAAAGAAGCTGTCCAGCCTCTTGCAGTCTTACTGATCTGGTGAAGTTCGTGCCTGTGGGAAGAATCAGGACTGGGCACCATACTAATACCATACTAACACTGTGCAATTCACTGTTGGCTTGACAGCTGTTTTTTATCCTAAACCTTGACAGTCTTCTCAGTCACTGCCTAGTCTGCCACTTCGAGGGCAGGTTTTTGTTCTTGTAGATTACTTCTTAAGAGTGCACTTCTTCAAATATTGGTAAATTTGAGCATCCCACACAGATTTGAGTAGCTGGTGTGTCACTTTACAGATCAAACAGTGTGTTGAGAATCAGAATGCCTACCAAGTAAAGGTAAGTCCTGTGCATCTAGCATCCTAAAAATGCACTTATATTCTAGACTTACCTTCTAATAGTGCCAGTAGGCTGCCTTTAAATGCTCAAGGGAATTCAGAGAAAAGGTTGTCTTCTCTATTTTAAACTCGAGCTGTTTCAAAAAAAGCATCCCAAGTGTGCAGGAGCATTGGGTGATCCCTCAAACTGCAGAAAAGCAAATTTAAAAATGGGTAGTCATGCTAATACAACAAAACAAGGCCTATGGTATTCTTCCTGTGGCATCTTCAACACATGAACATGCACTGTGGGGTTTCGTGTGTGTGTATGGAGTCAGAAGAAAAATATCTTTAAGTGAGAGAGGTGTTATTTTGGTGAAACATCTGTCTTTCTATATTTGCATTTATACTGACTAGCAAACTTTAGTGAATCATTTAACTACCTTTCACTCCATATTTTCATAGTTGGTAAATGATACAACTTCTGATTTTTGCTTTATGTCACTCATCCCTCCTATGTGGAATTTAAATGTACTTCATTACTATTCTCAATTACTTTCTAGAATGTCTTAATTTAATTCCCATCAGTTCTCCCCTGTGGTCCCCAAAGAAAAGAAAAGAGGTAGGGCAGACAAATTGGAAAGTAGGAAAACTACCTGTGTCAGTTCTTCTGATTGTGTCAGGTGCACTGCAGAAAAAAATAATCTACTTCATTATCTCCTCCTTCAAGTGGAATACTAATCAGTATTAAGGACTGAAAGAACAGCATTTAAAAATACAGAATGCTACTGACAGCTCACTTTTTAAAGTGATCACTGTTTAATAGAAACTTGCTGTTAACTATTTTTCTAAGTGTTTGTAAATGGCTAAGTCTTTACAGGAGCTATGATGCCACTTACGACCTTGAAAAGGAGACAACACTGAACTGTCCTTTCACCTTCTCCTACTCCCCTCAAAAAACAAGTGTTAAAACAGCCTTTCAGGACCAGATGGACCAAAATAAGTCTTTCTTGTTTACCATGTTCATTTAAGGGAACAATCAGAAGTAGTTCTGTTATTATGACAGCAATTCTTCTTTATGCTGTATTTTCCTGTCTGGGCCAAATTTTTCATATGTTTGTATTTATTAAGCCATGGTACATAGAGAATGCATTGGTATTAAAACAAGTTTCATAGAGTGGATTAGGGAACCTCAAAAAACCAATACAGTGCAGATATTGTCAGGGTTTTTTTTGCTTAAGATAGTTTCTTTACCCTATGAGGAACATTAACTCTCATTCCTGCCTAAAATCAGTAGAAATCTCCCTCTCTGGAAAAAGCAGCCTATACCATTTCACTACCTCATTCTGAGGTAAACTTGAACTGAGTTGCTCTATCTTTCCCATTTATTTCTGCTGTTCTCTTCAGCAAGGTTATGAAAGAGTACTCTTGGTTGGTTCAGGAGATTTTGGCAGGTGACAACTCTTAGATATATTCTAATAGTAAATTTAGTCTTATTTTCAGTACACAGGGATGCACATCTTTGACACCTCAGTTTCCCCTGTTAGGCAGCTTATTTTTTGTGTGATAGGCAGCATATGTCTAAATTGTTTCTGTAGCTGGCAGACAGAGCAAAAGCCATGTAATTATACACACTTATTATTAGAAGTCATCTTGATGCTCAGAATTGAAGGATATGTCTTTTTGTGTGGAGGTTCACCTTCCTTCTCTGCTGGCACACCTGGGCTTGCTGTTCCTTTATGGATCATTGTTCAGCTGTAGATGATCTTAGTGCTTAGAAAGGCAAAAAAAAAAAACAAAACCAAAACTTGAGTGGTGCATTTGCTGGGTTTGTGTGTCTGTCTGTGCCTACTTTCTACTTGACAGTGTGAGCAGGCAGCAGCAGATACTCCAGCCCAGGACCCTCTGTTAAGGAGCATCTGGGGGTGCTCTGTCACAGGGTTGGAGCTAGAGCTGCCACTTCTTGTTTGTGGGTGGGAGTTAAGACAGAACCTCATGTTTCACTGGTAAAGGTGCTAGCTGGTTCAGGAAAACATCAAGTGGAGTTTTTAGTCTTTAATTCGCTTGATTACTTTTTTGGAGGGAGGAAGGGAGGGGGCTAGGAGAAAGGGAAGAGGTTGAAGCTCTCCTGTTTTATCTGTTCTATCACACTTCACACTGCTTTGTGTTCTTCACAAAAAAACTATTAAAAAGCTGTCAGTGGAGTATTGGGGTGGTCCATTTACCACATATGTGACTAGAAAGGAGTATAAAATCCATATTAAAATTCAGTGTGTATTGCTCTGCATATGATGATGGAAAAGATGTGAGGTTCTGTATTACACAATGCCCCTGTTAATGGGTTGGGATCCCATTCTGCCTACTCTCTAGAAATTGCCTAAAATTGATATCCTTCTGCATTTTGTCTAGTGAAGGTTGCAGCCATGAAGGTAAAATCTCTTCAGATCTCTTCCTGAACCCTCTACAAGATCACTGAAAACCAAACATTTCTTTCTTAGGAAATATTCCTCCATCTACCCTAGAAGAAAAGATGTCCACCTCCTCCTTCTAAGGTGTGCTTTTTCCACAGTAATAGATGTTTACTTTCTCTACTTTAATACCAGCTTCACATGCTTTAATCCTTACTAATGACTGCAGCTTGGTTCTGTGCCATGCATCAACCTATGTCTGGAGACTTCAAAAAAGCCAAACTGAGAAGAATATTGGAAATCTAGCCAGAAAAAACCTCTCTAACTTCTTTGGCATAGTGCCTGGAAAGGAAGAGAGAATGCAGGATCAAAATAAATTACAAGATTCAGAAGCACATTCAATTAGCCCTAAGAAATTGCTTTCTCCTTGCATTAGTGACTGTTGATAATTTGAAACACTTCGGCTCTGGTCTCTTTGTTATTTTAAAAGAAATGGAAACAGATGTGAGAATGGAAAGCTTGAGTAATAGGGCCAATGGTTACATTTTACAGTAATGACTTAAATAGAAATGTTTTGCTTAAGAGGAGACACCCTAACGAAGGGTTAATTTTAGAAGGAATGAGAGGAATCCCAGGATAATGTAGTGATGAAGGAATTTATGGAGGTTTTCTTGTCAATTTCCACTCTCAGAGCAGGGCCAGCAGAGACAAGGTTCCTCAAGACCGTGTCAAGTTAAGTACTGATTATTTCCAAGGCTGCAGATTCCATAACCCATGTGAATTTTAGGGGATGAGGTGCACATTTCCCAGCAGTGATCAGAAACAAGAGTTTTAAACCACAGATTGCTCACACTCCTTATAGGTGTCTTTCTTACAGGTTTTTATGACAGGAGGTGCATTTTGGTTGCTGAGTGGTTTGATTCCCCTCCACGTTAATGAATAGGATAGGTTTGTCTCTGTGAAGAAAGAGAAGTTCAAATCACAGATGTTCCTTGTTTAAGTAAATATTATTTGGCATCTGTTCAAATGATACTAGCATGTTATTTGTCTGTTTGAGGATTAGGAATCCCCTTAAAGAGGTTATGTAGGTTCAGTATGGAGCAAACACTGATAGTCAGTGTATGTGAAATGATCCATCCAATGCAAATCTGATCAAGATATTTAGCTTCTGTGCTAATCAACTTCAAAAATAATTGCAGGCTAGGAGTTTGAAGCTTGCATAGTACAAGCATGCAGAGATGTTGCAGAACTCTTCTGGATGCAAAGATCTTTCCACTGGGTTAGACTGCAATTTCTCTAATATTTTTTTCCCCCAAAAGTTTACTGTATCTATACAGTAGGAATAATAATTCAGGAAGGACAATAAATAATGTAGCTTTCTCTGGTTCAGTGGCAAAAAGGGCTGTGTTAACAATAAAAAAATCATTTATTGGGCATGCAGCACAATCTCATTTCCTGTAGGTGAAGATAATCCTTTATTTACTGTGCAAATATATAATCCCAAAGGTATGGATTTGCTGCAGAAAGTGAAATATTCACTACAAAGCAATAAATGAAAGGATTATCACTTCTCAGTTTTTCTACAATCATTGACCTTGGATTAATTTTTAACTATTAGAATCAACTTCTTTCTGTTGGTGCTTTGTTTGTCAGTAAATGCTTAAATGAAGAAAATTTCTAAGGATGTACTATAAATGCTTTATAAATGGAATATTAAAGCTTTTATCCCATTAAAACCTGGTAAAGTCCAAGAAGAATAGATTTGAAGGGGACATTCTTTGGTTCTTATCTGCCATCCTGAGTATCTGAATTATTTCTTATTATTTATGTATTCATTGTGTCCTACACATACTTTACTGGCTGCATCCTGAGGTGTCCTTCAGGATTTGTTTTCTAGTGTCTATCTCTGTTTTCCCTGATGGCTTTATTGAAGGTAGATAAAATGCAGTCTGTTTTCCAGGAGTTGTCTGGATCACCATCCTGATGTCTGAGAAGCTGGGGATGTACCCAGTAATGATCTCAATGACAGTGGAAGAGACAGATAAGGGGAGGTTATAATTCCATTGAGCAGAGAGGAATAGTGTAGACATGCCTGTTGGTACTAGGGGAAAAAAAATTAGTATCCAGGAATTCTTTGGAAAAGAAAGGTGGCACATTCCCCTATAGTTCATAGGAAGCAAAAAGAACATAATTGATTCTGTGTCACATTAGAGAGGATGAGTAAATAACGAAATTTTACTTCAGGAAGGTCACAGGCTGAGGGATCCCTGACTACTTACCAAGGATGTCACTTTGCTGCAAATATGAGTTAGAATTATTATAGTTATTATAGGACAGTTGTTCTACATTACAGATTTTTATTTATATAATGCCTGCTATAATTTATTTTGTTTTGCTTTTTTTGATTTATTTTGCATAGAACGTTGCTGGCAATTTCTGCAGCTTGCTAGCCTTTATAACTAAGAAGTGTTACTATATGCCAATGTAACCTATAAATAAGTAACTTGAGGGAAGAAAGGATTTAAATTTTATTTATATGAAAAATAAATGAGGGATTTTTTTTTGCAAAGAGACATTCAACGTAATTTTAATTAAATGTATTTGCATTTAGAATGGAAGAATTTGTTAACCATGAATGTAAGAATTTAGTGTGCAATGGTAAACTGTCTTTCAATGAGAATAAATTGTTGGAGAGATTTCTGGAAATAGAAAGTCTAAAAACATGTTTTGTAGTAATTCTCTGGAATGACCACAATGCTTCCTAAGTTTTTATGGTCTTTTAATATAGTTTGCCTCAGAACAAACTTCTGATGCAGAAAAGTACTATCCTTAGCAGAAATGTGCTGTCCTTATTTTAAAGCTGGGGAACTGAAACACGAAATAGATTGTGGCTTTCCTAAGTTGTAGAAAGACCTGTGAAGCTGAGCAGAAAGTAAGAACTCAGTTTACCATGTCCCATGCTGGAATGCTAACTCACAGATTTTGGTTGACTGGATTTAAATAAACTGGTTTAGACCTTGGTAACAGTTCTGTGGCAGAATGAATTTCACTGCAGTCCAGGTTGCTCTGCCTCTCATCTCTGCAGGTTAGCTGGGGAGGGACTGTTCACGCAAGCTTGTAGTGATAGGGAAAGGGGAAATGGCTATAAACTGGAGAGGGGCAGGTTTAGAGTAGACAGAAGGAGTAATTTCTTAACTATGAGAGTGGTGAGCCACTAGCACAGGTTGCCCAGGGAACTTGTGGTTGCCCCATCCCTGGAGATGTTCAGGGCCAAGTTGGATGGAGCCTCGAGCAGCCTGATCCAGTGGGAGGTGTCCCTGCCCATGGGAGGGGCATTGGCACTAGATGATCTTTCAAGTCCCTTCCAACCCAAACTATTCTGTGATGCTATATACAACACTACTTGCTGCAAGTCTAGCAAAGTAAAGGCAGTTTTAGGCAGTTTTAGTAAAGGCAGTTTTAGGATCTGCCCACTCCACTAAAGTGTGTTGTATAAACATACTCTGTTTTATAAATGTATTCCATTCTGAGGAGTAAGAAAATGTGCTTTTGTAGGTTAAATCATCTTAATTTATTAAGTCCAGAGCCTTAATAGTTCAACCAGAGTCTCCCAGTTCTGCCAGAGACATGGATGTGTAATGTTGTTCAGGACTTACTCACTGTACCTTGCCGTTTTGCTTCTGTGAAGTAGAGGCATTGTTTCCTTGCTTCTGGACAGTGCCACAAGAATAAATTCATGATTATTAAATGCCAGGAGCCAGGGAGAAGGCTTATAAAAATATATATCTTTAGTACCTTAGACCTTTGAGGCTTTCCAGCTTTGCAACAGTCCAGACTGCTTTATTGCTGTGAAAGAGAACATGAATATTCTGCATCTTCATCCTGTCAATGTCTAGAAATGCAGTTCTGAGAGCGCAGGGAAGGATAAAAGTTTGATATTTCTCCTGTTGTTTTGAAACAGAAAATCAGGTCTGTTATTATTGCTTTAAGAGTAATCTCAGTTACTGACTTTGAGATCACGGTCGCAGCCTGCTCAATACCTGTCACTGATGTGATTTTGCAGAGGTCAAGAATAACATTGTCAAAGAAATGTATCGATGAGTTTTCTACCTTTATGATTATACTTTGTGTGTAAAATTCTTTGTTTCTTCTACTGTCATGAAGGAGACATGAAATTTTTGAGTGAATATAAAGCTGTCTGGATGTAATTCCCTATATGTGGGTTAGCCAGAAGGCTGTATGCATACATGGACAAACAGAGAGATACACAAGTGTCCAAGGAGCAGAGGTTTAATCAAGGAATACTCTGCAGCCAGGAGTTAAGGTTATATGACACTGAGTGCCTCTCTGACTTGGAACTCCCTTCTCCCTGCCTTACCTGAAGACTCCAGGAAACAGGCTTTGCAGACCACCTTGTTTCAGAACAGAGTGAATGACCCTTTTAAAGGATTAGAGAATGGACAGATTTTCTTCCCCTAAGTGTTGTTATAGATAATCTTTCTGGAGTCAAAAAACCCTATAGAAGTGATGTAAAAAGTGATCTTTTAGTTCATGGCTTATGTGATTGATGAGAATGTAGGATATTTCATGTTTCTGTGATTTTTTAATCCAGAGCAAGTAAAAGGGTTTATGCTTAGACAGTTGCTGAGCATTCTTTGCAAAATAAAGCAGTGCATGTTTTACAAACATAGTTTAACTTATGCTTTAGAGCTACTTAGTAGCACAAATATTTACTGTAACACCAATGATTAAGGGGAATTTTAAAGACCAGACTTTTAGAATTAAAAAAATGTTAGCCTGAAAGGAAAGAAATGACTAATATGCCTCATGCAAAAATGCTTACAGAATTCCTAACAACGAAGACTTAATAAAATAAAAACCTCAGAGAAGAGTTAAAAACAAGATGGATATCCTCATGTTTTATAATGAAATATTTTCTCACTGTACAATGGATTGAGTCAGTTCACTCAGGAAACTTTTTTGTGCTTCTTCAACAAATCTGTGACACTTGTTTTGTTATCAACCTTTTTTGTTTTTCTAAGCTCCATTGAGGAGAATGTTATATCTGAAAGCTCATCAACTTTCATTGCAATTTTTGTGCATTATCCTATGTAAGACATCCATTAACACATAATGCAAGATGCTAACTAATCTAATATACTAGCCTGTCACAGAGCACAAAAATAATAGATCTCTGTCTCATAAGACTGCTGTTTGCACAGTCTGCCAGGATCGGCACTCAGGTCAGATTTCTGTTCTGAGAGATGCCATTAATTTACAAGCAGATGTATAATTAAGCAGAGTAAGCAATAAAGTTTTGATCGTGGTTTATTTGCTTCATTATTTTTACTTAATTACTGAGGTCAGTGTCAAACCCGCTTGTGAATAGATGCAATATGTTTTGCCCTAGAGGTTTTCTTCAGAATTGCCCATGGTCTGCCTTTTCTATATGTCTCCTTCCTGACCAAAGGTATTACAGAGGTGTAGTTGAGAACGCTTACTCAGAAATTCACCCAGCAGTGATCTGGGTTTTTCTTGCACCTTGAATGATGTCAGGGAAATGTAAAACTTGTGTTTTTACAGACTGATGAAAGTGTATTTTGCATTTCTACACCTCTTGCCTTGATGTCAATGTTTGAAAGCAAGAAAAAACTCTATTACCTTAATAGGTTTGAGAATGAAAAATGCCCCCAAACAGATATCTGAACCAGAGTTGAAAGCCTTCTAATTACCCGGGCAAGAGCAGAAATTATGCTGTATGAATCATTCAGAACAAGCATGCTTGTAATCTGCTTCTTGATTATACTTTTCAGTTGATATGCTTGAAACACCCTCCTTCTTCAGTTCATTTTGTTAGTGATGATTTTGTCTGCCAGAACCAGAGCAGAGCTGCTCCTGCCTTCCCATCTCTGCAAGCTTCATCTTTAGTGGTCTGATTCTTTAATCATGACAAATCTGCAGTTCTTTAATGGAGAGGAAACATGTCATCTCGGATGCTAAAGTGATACATTAATATATCACTATTGATTTTTAGTGAGAAAAACCTTTAATTTAGCATATTTATATTTACATGAAGTGAATTTGAACTTTTGCTGTACTTAATTTAGTGGTGGCCTAATTACACAGTTCAATATGATCTAATAATAGGGGACGGTAGATTTTTCTTTGTGATTTATCTGGCAGCAAACACTGATCTTTGTGGTTGTTATCATCTGAATCTATAGCAGTATTTTTCTTTTCCTGGCACTCGATTCCTGCTTTCTCTGTGTGTCAGCTTTGTTTATTGTTTCTGGTTGTTCTGGGCTCCTAACATTCATCCTTATTTCTGTGTTTTTTTCCTTTCCTCAGTGACTCACAGCAATACCTTATTTTCCTCTTAGGTTGGTAAACAACATACTGATGCATGTGCTGAATCCGATGCAGGACATTTCTGTTAGCTCCGAAGCAGTGACTCAGCTTTGTTTAGCCAGCAAGTGGCCAGTGCTGAGTCACTTTGGCAATGTGTGTTTTACGGTGGGTAGTGATGAATCTGCCAGTAAGGAAACCCTGAATGAAATTACTGCTTGTTTTGAATGCTATAAAGGCTGATACAGGCACAACTGAAGGGAGAAGTCTGTTTAATGAGTGACCTTGGTCTTTTAAAAGAGTACACTCTGTGGTATGAAAAAAACTTGGTTGCTATCCCTCTGTGATAAAATACAGAATAAACTGAATTCATTCTTGGCATGGCTACTGAATAGGTAAATCAGTAATAAAATGATCTTGCTTTGCTTTATTACTGTACTTTATAGAAAAGGTTACAGAAAAATTCCTCACTTACATTGCATGTGTGCATATTTTCTTGATTTGTGGTATAGAATGCTATTTTCAGCTGCATAAAAACATCCTATAGTAGTAAACCTGGGCTGCTAATTACTGCAATGCAATCTCCCTCTGTTCCTCCTCCTGTCTTTGTCTGGTGACTAAAACTTGATGAATCCAAGTCATCAGTCATCGCTAGGATAAACCTGCTATGGTATCATTTTGTATTTCTATTATGATGTTTCTGCTGTTATGCTTTACATGAAGGTCTTAATAACAACAGAAAAGAAAATAAGAGTTATCACAGTGACTTCTAGAGATGGATGGTGTTAATTGATTTTGTTTTTCCCCTTCACTTGCTTTCTTAAACAGGAAGACAATAATCCTTCCTTATCAGAACAGCATTTGCTTGTCACTGATATTTAGAGGTTAGACTTAAAGCCCTGTGTGTTTTAAGATTGTGAATAGGATAGTGTTGTAAGTGTACAACCTTAATTGCATGAAGATTGCCAGGACTAATCAGATAAGTAAGAATGTGCTTTCTATGTATTTACAATTTTGACTTGATTTTCTGCATTTCATTCTTTTTACTGCTCTATTGACTCAAAGTGATATAGTTACTCAGATTTTGTAGTAACAGTAAGCTGCAAGGGATAACAAATTTAAATAGAGGAAGGAATATTTTTGCATTAAAAATTATGCTGGGATTCAGGATACAAGAACTGGTAGAGTCAATGTTACTGCACTAAGACTTAGTTGTGGCATAATCCCGACTTTTGCCTAGTTATTCTTTTTTTTTTTTTAATTAAAGTAAGCATTTCCTAAAGGGAAAATGGGAATTTATACTTGGATGTGTTTCTAAATCTGTGGTCTTTGTTTCCTTGCAAATGGGCGTTGGATAGGAAGTGTCATCTAACAGATATAATGTTGGATATGCAGCAAACTGTAACATTTGTTCCTCTTGGAAAAGCTTTCTTTCTAAAGGGAAGGAGGTCATCCTTTACAGAATGTGTTGAAAGGCACCTTACGAAAACTTTAGTCTATCACACCATTGTTAAACCTTTACCCCTTCTGAATTACTTTTTATTCCTGCAACATTTGCAGAACTCTTCAGAGTTTTGACATTCGCATCTCAGACACAATTACTTTTCTGGCTAACTCAGTATAACTGCATTCTTCATTTTCATACCTCTACAATGACTCCTGTACTGGGCAAGACTGAAAAGGAATGAAAAAATGGAAAAAACTATTTAAAAAAAGGTGAAAGTGCAGAAGCCCATCTATTTGAGTATGTGCAGCAAGGATCACATAATAAATGACAAAATAGCTCCAGAGCAGTGGAAGCGCCAAGGAGCATCTTATGATGTCCTCTTCTAAAGGATGTATCTATGGAACCCCAACAACAGAAAGCTGCTATGGGGTATAAGATATATTCTGTTACAATGAGACCATGAGGTAAATAGAGTAGCAGACTAATGAGTCACAGAAATCCCCAATCTTTAGATTTAGATTTTTAGAACTAACAGTAACTTTTCTGGATACACATTTTATTTATTCTTAATCTCATAAAAGCAAATGGATATGTAAAATAAAACCAGCATCGTTTGACTGAGGTGTGAATACATGTGTTTTGGGGAAGTTAAAAAGCAGTGACTGATTTAGGTTAAAAAAATTATGTGAATATTCTATCATTTACTTACTGGTTTCCACCAGCAGGTAAATCCACCTTTCTGTTTGGTTGCATCAAACAGTTGTTTCCTCTTGTCTTTTATGTATTTTACTGGCTGTTACACCGTGTGAATTATCTTTGCCAGGAATTGCTGTTTATTTTATGTCTGTACAGGGCCTAGCACAGAGATGACCCAACCTTGTCAAATCTCTAGTTGCAAACAGTAATACTAATTATTAAAAATGGCATGAGTAAATTAGATCGAGACTGGAGTTTGTAAGAAATGTAATACTGAATCTAATAAAAGAGAGTCTTTAACATATAAATGGGTTTGAGAAGATACATAGTAATCAAGTTCAACTGCATTTTCTTAGTACTTTTCTCCCAAGGTGCTTTGCAGCACAATAATCATGATTAACTCTGGATTTAATCAGTGAAACAGTGCAGTAATCCACAAAGTGGGACAGTGAGTTAGAAGAGCTTGATGGTGGTGAGGACCCCAGTGACCATGTTATAATTCATGAAGAGAAGTCAGTGAAACCCAAAAAGTCTGTGTGACAGAGTACATGGGGAGTTGATACCATAATTTAGAGAAATTGAGGTGATGAAAGTCCACAAGCGTTTTGTAGCTAACATCATAATCTGAGGATGGAAGGTTTGGAATGTGTGCTTTGTTTTAGGATGATACTGACAAATCATAAGAGGAATTTATATTTCATTTTCAATTTTGCTTTCATGAACGTCTGTAAGTACAAATATCTTTCAAATGTGAACTCTGTGAATTTCAGGTACTGGTTTCTTGGCAACCACATAATGACTTTGCTATTTGCAGCTAGAGGGGAGGATGCATTTGCAAACAGGCTGCAAATTTGGAGGTTTTGATGGCATTGATGGTAACAGAGGTTCATGGTTTGTGTTTTATTTTTTACGTCTTTCATTCTAAGTTCTCAGCTCTCACTCCTAAGTGCAATCACTGTCCATGCGATGAGTAATCTTGATTTACCTACATAGTGAAAAACTAGGCAGTTTTTCCTGGTTACTAGAAGACACTTTTTGAACAGCAACCCTTCCTTCTGAGAGAGAGATTATGATAATAGGAGCTGAGGAGATATTTTTCCTGTGTATGCGCCTTGGGAGAAGGGGAGGAGAATTTTCAGGTACGAAGGGAGGAACCTGGAAGGAGTAAAGTGTATTTGATGCAGTGATAGGACCCAACAAATTACTAGTTTTCCTCTTCTTTCTACCTCCCTTGCTCATCTCACTGCTTCAAATCTAGGGAAGGTATTTACCATCTAGGATCTCTGTAGAATATTGAGAAACTGCTAGATGTCAGACAGTAGGTAATAATCCATTTCTAGGGTCCAGACACCTGATATGCAAGCACTGCAAGGTCAAGTCTTAAATATATTTTTCTCTGTCATTTTATATTGGTTTACGTAAATTAGTATTGGAAAGTAATAGGATGGATGAAGAATTCCCTTTAAGGTTTTTATTATGGTGAACAATTAGAATGATTTGTATTAAGATTTTATTGCTTTCCAAGGTTATGAGAATTTGTTCTGATTTTGTAAATTATTGATTCTACTGCAGTTCAGGTGAAGAAGAGAGAAAGGTCAGTGAAAGGAGGAAAATGAGGTATTTTTATTCTTTTCTTGTGGATATTGATGCACAGTCTAGAATGCATGTTCAAAATGTATGTTGGTTTAAGGTTTTAGACCTTGGGCTCTTAGGATTAGAGAGAATTTTTTAATTATACCTTGAGGGATTTATACCCTCCTTTGATAAATGCTCGCTAGTACTAATAAAACAGAGTCATTGCCATGACTGCATAAAAGTTTATTCTTAAGCTTCTCCTTTTGTGGCACTGCAATCAAAATGCTTTGTCACATTTAACAAATGTAAATGAATGGACCTTCCCATACCTTCAGAGAACAGATAATGTTCCGATAGGTAAGGACTTCACTCTAGAAGTTTCTCAAGGAGTTACTGGGCTTATAGTGGAGTCATGACTAGGAACCAGATCTTGTTCTTCATTGCCCTAACCAACTTTTCCTCACTCTTCCCACATTGCTCTTCTTGTTCAAAGGTGGGGAACTTCTTCGGCCAGGGAACTGGGACTTTAATTTTGCAGGGAAGAAGGAATTAATACCCCTTTCATACCTGGAACTTTTAATATCTCCCTGGACTACCAATGAATGCAGCCAATGCATCATGTCTTTCTCAAGCTCACTATGTATGAAGTCACATCTACTCATACATTTATTATTTACTAAATTAAATATTTGTTATTTTACTTGCTATTATTTTCAGAATCTCTTGACACAATTATTGAATTATGTGTGCTTATGGGTATGTCAGTTTGTGCGGCGATGAAGGCATAACAGTATATATTTCAATTTTTAGATTTAATTAAAATCCAGATGTATATGAAGAACAACACAGCCAGATAAAATAACAAATGGTGTTACTTTTTACAACTTCCTCCTGGAAAAGGGATGTGTTTTTGAGATTAAATCCAGCATCTCAAATGAATTTTTTATACTACTTTCATGTAGCAGGATTCATTTTCTCCATCATCTAATGGATTGTGTTTATTGAATCTGACAAACTCGAGAAACTGAGCTTTCAGATGTGGAGGGCAAACAACTGCCTGCAGTTGTTTGGCATCATCGATCTATCAGGACTTTCATCTTGTGCAGACAATTATAAGTTGAGTTTCCATCCCTTTGTGAGCAGTTCCATTATCTTTCTTAAATCTTTAAAAACTGGTATTGAGGAAAAAAATGATGGAAAACTACCAGAAATATTTTATAGGGATTCTATAGAGCAAATGAGCTGTTATTGTGCTTTTGTTCATTATTTTGATTCACTGGAGAACTAGAATATGGCTTTTCAAGGAAAAAGTAGTCTTGATCCTGCTTTTAGCAGTGTCAGTAGTAAAAATTCTGCAGTTCTGTCCATCTCAGGGGTATGAAGACTCAGCTCTTTGGGCTTGAGAAAGATATTTTCTTCCATTGAGAACAGCTCTTGTATCTGCATCAGTTCCTCTGGGTGAACTGGTAGTGAGAAGGCTGAATGCTCCCTTCACTGTGGGACAGAAACCTGCCTTTTTTTTCTGACACTCTCTTTTATGAATAGCATGGAACATCACAGCTCCCTGGCAGGAAAACCAATCTTGTTACATTAAAATCTCTGAGGAGAGTTACCACTGACTTCAACAGGAGTGAGATCAAGCCCTGAAGTACACAATCCTTTTAGCAGATATCTTGAATTCACAGCTATTTTGTTTTATGGTTTCTGCTGGCTTTACAGGTGCTGTAGATACGCAGGGCAGTTACAGAGTGCATTTACGGGCCAGCCGGGGGCTCTAGATGAGGGTCAAGTGGTGTGTGAGTATGTGCTTGACGAGCAGCAAGGGGAGGCAGCTGAGAGGGAACCTTCAAAAGGACATTTGGAGTACCTGGAGGTGGGTGGACTCTGTCAGGAGTAGGAAGGTGGGTTTGCTCTGGAGTAGTGGTGTCTGCTGTAGGTCTGGCTTTGAACAGCAGCTCTTGGATGTTTTTCTGTGCTTTAGAAGTTGATGTCACAGCTCATCTATACAGGTAACAAATAAATGTTTATTTGTTTGCTGTTTGGGGTCAGTTTTGCATATTTTGAACATATGTATTTGTGTGTGTTTGGAAACCTGTTTTATATGACTAGGTGACTAGACTCTTGGATGAGTGAAAGGCTGTGGATGTGGTCTTCCTGGACTTCAGTAAAGCCTTTGACACAGTTTCTCACAGCATTCTTCTTTGGAAGCTGTCAGCCTCTGGACTGGACAAGTGCACACTCTCCTGGGTGGAAAATTGGTTGGATGGCTGGGCCCAGAGAGTGGTGGTAAATGGAGTTTGCTCGAGCTGGAGGCTAGTGACAAGTGGTGTCCCCCATGGCTCAGTGCTGGGTCTAGCCCTGTTCAATGTCTTTCTCAATGACCTGGATGAAGGCACTGAGTGTACCCTTAGCAAGTTTGCAGGTGGCACTAAGCTGGGTGGAAGTGTCGATCTGCTGGAGTGTAGGGAGGCTCTGCAAAGGGATCTGAACAGGCTGGACCGCTGGGCAGAGTCCAAGGCATGAGGTTTAACATGGCCAAAGGCCAGGTCCTGCACCTGGGGCACAGCAACCCTATGCAGAGCTACAGACTGGGAGAAGTCTGTCTGGAGAGCTGCCAGGAGGAGAGGGACCTGGGGGTGTTGGTCGACAGCCAACTGAACATGAGCCAGCAGTGTGCCCAGGTGGCCAAGAAGGCCAATGGCATCCTGGCTTGTATCAGAAATGGTGTGACCAGCAGGTCNTTCCAGGGGAGGTTCAGGCTAGACATAAGGAAAAAATTCTTCACAGAAAGGGTCATTCGGCAGTGGAACGGTCTGCCCAGGGAGGTGGTTGACTTGCCTTCCTTGGAGGTGTTTAAGGTGTGGGTGTATGAGGTACTGAGGGGCATGGTTTAGAGACTGGTGGGAATGGTTGGACTTAATGATCTGGTGGGTCTCTTCCAACCTGGTGATTCTATGATTCTGTATTTGTGAGCTAAGCAAGGCATAAATTCTTTCTAAGACTACCCTAGAGCTAGAAAATAATTGTGTAGAGAGTATCTGGGACACAAATAAATCAAATATAAGCTAGAAAACTTAGCGAAATCTCTCCAGGTTTCAGACCAAGCAACTCCTTTGGGCAGGGAGCTGTTTCTTTAGTCTTTAGGTATGTTGGGTGCCTGGCAGTCATGGATAGATAGCTGTTGTGCCAGTGGAAGGAAACTCTGTTATATGGTCAGGGAACAGCTATAATATTTTAATATATTTTTCACTAGATTTGCATATTGATTGATGTAGTGTAGCTTGGCTTTTGTATTGTCTCTTCATTGTTAGTAAAACAGAATAAGATGAAGATTTCTTTTTTATGTTGGGTTACAGAATCCAAATGGATGGTACAGATTTTAACAGGAGTTACTTTAGATTTACTGGTGTGTTCTTGTGCTGGGTTGTGGATACTGCGCTGCCTACTCCATGGGTTGATTTTCTCCTGCTTATTTTATGAAACCTTTTACACCTGTGGAAAGTGGGTGTAATAGATAAGTAGCAAAGTCTTACTCTTAATGGTGCTGTGGAGGTAACAAATGATATAATTGTAAGACAATGTGTTGGTATGCATAATTCTCTTATTTTAATAAAAGCCCTTTTGGAAAACTAGAGGATATGCAGTTAGGAGGGTGATTGGAAGAACTTAATTATGCAATTGCTAAGCTTTAGTATCAGGAAACAAATATCAAATTTCTTTAAGGACTGGCTAAATCCTGTTGTGGCTTATAGTTAAGTACAACTCTCTTGCATTTTTACAGAGACTTCATTTTTATTCTTCCTCTCCTAGAGACTGTGTTCATACAAATTACCAGAGTCTGAGATTGAATAAGATGTGCGCTCTGGGGCCTTAGTTGCCAGCTGTTAATAAACAGAAGGTTTTTGCATTAACTTATTACAAAGGCTGCTGAATAACTGTTCTGGGCTATAATTTGCTCATTTGGGGAGGCTGTTTCACCTTTTGGAATGCTTAGCATTTTGAATTACAAGGATTTATTTCATAGCCTGTAAAACCTGAGACATCTATCAGTTGAAGGAGGCTCAGTGCTCCTCAACTACCAGAGGGCAGACAAACTTCTAGCTTGTGTTCTTCAAGCTCTGTGAAGTGCTGTATCATGAACATTTCCAACTGTGAAGGATTACTGTTGATCCCACTAGCTTATCTAGAGAGAGGTTTCTATTTTAGCTCACATTTTGAATGACTGATTCACATCTCAGTGATGTACATACATAAATGTAATCCATTGATTGCTTTAGTTCCTACTATTCATAGGCACTGCTCACACATTGCTTTATCAACCATAAACTTTCATCACTGTCATCATTGAAAGTTCTTATCTGGAGTGCTGCTAATAATGAGAAAGCTTGCACTGTTGTTAACTGCCTCTGGTGTGCTTGAATGGGCTGCTTTACCTTTACATGCGGGAGGAAAAAAGGGGAAAAAATGAAATCAAATGGTGATGTCTGCAAGCTGCCCTTGGAAACTATAGCTAAGCTTTCTGTTCCCAGTAAACTGAACCTATTCCTTCCTTAAACCCAGAGTAGAAATTGAGGTAGCTCCTTGAGCCTAAATTAAGATGAAACAGTCTCAGCTGAAAACTAGTCTGAGCCAGGGTTTTCTCCTTGCTGCCTCAAGGAGGAATGTGTAGAGGGTATGCCTATTCAAATGTTATAAGGTGGCATGTTAGAGATTTCTGCTTTCTCTCTTCACTCTTAAATTCTATGACATCCCTCTTCGCTGAAAAGTATATGCAAAATTTCAAGGTTAAGAATCAACAGTGCCCCTCCAGCTAGGGCAGTATGTCATCAGGAGGTACTTGAAACTGTGTCCTGCCCAGAAATTGGGGCATGGATGCCTATTTATACAAGTATTTTGTAAAAATACTTTTAAAATTAAAATTCGAAGCTAAATAATCTTCTTTAATATAAATGTATCAGACTTTTTCTTCTGACACGTAAGACAGTCAAAAGTTGAATTCAGTGATGAGCTGTATTTTGAACCAACAGGTAACCTAAAAATATGATTGATTTCAGCCATGAACCTGTGATTTTTTTCAAGGTTTTCTTGTAACTGCAGCATGCATGAGGCAATAACAATGAAGAGATCAGTTCCCGTTCCTTTCTTGAAAAAACAAAAACAATAGTCAAATAATATATAAATATATTCTGAAAACTAGATGTTTTAACTGAAAAAATTGCTGTATATAGATGATTTACTGATTTTTGAAGATGTATCCATAACAATCCTGGTACTTTTGAGTCTGTGCACTCAGTTTTATTCTTAGTATGATTTCACCTAGCAACTTGTTTAGCCTTTTAGCTAGAACAGAAGTGTGGTGTGTTTTTAATCCTGTTTCAGGGTCAGGGTGTGTGACTTTTTGTAGAGAGAACTTAGAAGCAGAGGCCAACATATGGAAGCTGATGTTTGAGGCAAAGATTGATAGTAATTTGCCTCATAAGTAGTCTGAGCATGTGATATAATAGCTTTGTGCAAGTTCATCTTGGGAGTGATTTTGTGCATTTGAAGGTGAGATAGGAATCCTGCAGTGAAGAGCCCTGCTGTGATGTGTGTGCACAGGGGCTGTATGAGCAGTGTCTGTTTTACCTGACTTTGCACCAGCTTGGGCTGCGACTCCTATGTACTTGACAGCATGGGAGAGTGCTGTGAGAATGCTCTGTTTCACAGGCAAATGCAGGTGGAGATGCCACACGTTTTCTTGGGTGACCTGGTATCACAACTTGGGCTTCAGTGTGTTAATGTGTATGTGTGAGCTTGAATCACCAGGTTAATTTTGGTCCATGTCCCAGTTACCACCTTTGGGTTTGTGTAATGATGCAACTTCAGACTGCACAAAAAAGGCCTTCTCAGATGAAATTACACTGGAGGATGCTCTTCAGGAGCACACCTAAAGCTGGTAAGGGACAGTTAGCCCACAGCACAGGATCAGAACTAGACCCAACTAAAATTGTCCTGTTATGAGTATTTGGTCATCAGCACCAGCTGATTCTCTGCTTACAGTGTAAGAGCTGCTTGCATTAAGTTACTTGCTAATATAGGTAAAACATAGGAACTAATTTATTTCTGTTTGCATGCAGTTGAAAAGTAGAGTCATTTGGGACTGAAGCTGAAGGACAGAGGAGAATTATGAAGTATCTGTTGAGGTGAACTGAAAGCATCAGAAGTGCATCTCATTTGAATAAAACTATTTACACTTCAATTTTTATTATTTTAATGAGGATAAATGAAAAGTCTCGCCTTTCCTGCTGTTCACAAAGGACAAGTGATGATTATGACAGCACCACCCCATGAGACAGTAGTCAGTGGAACGTGCAGGGTGCTTTCCTGAGATATGGGGGAAACATCATCTAATCTCTCCTTTGATGAGACTTGGATGTCTCAACTCTTCCAGGAGCAAGGCAAATGCCAGCTTTATAGGAGATACGGGGGGATTTATTTTGCTTTCAGTATTTCCCATGGAGGAGTTAAACTTTGCATACAGGGTATTTGCTAGACTAAAAGTGAGGATTAATGACTGAAGACCCTGATAATCAGCCTCCAGGCCCCTGTCCCTGCTCCAATCAGCCAGTGCGAAATGGGGCAGCTTTAGCAATTTGCATTGTATATGTCGTGTTCCTAATGAAGATTAATCTAATTAAGTGCTATTTTCAGAACAGTATTTGTAAGAATATTGAAAGAGAATAATAGTTTGAATTCTACAAGATTAAGCGAGAGCAGATGAGGGAGGGAGGGTGGGTGAGGCCAGGCACAAACTCAGTAATTAAGATTGTGTGAATGTATTGCTTTCATCTTCTCTTCTACTGTTCCAGTTTTCCTGTTCATCGCATTTTATAGATTCCTTTTAATCTGTCTCCTGGTTGATATATTTTTTTTCCCCCAAGAGCTGCTCATGCCATTGTAACTGTGGGGGATAGTGTGCCACTTCTCCATTCCTGCCTTGATTTATCCATAGGGATGAATTGTGATTTTTGCATGTTGTTTCAAGTTTGAGGGTGTGCCCGATCTTTGTATGGTTTGACATGCCTGGTGACCTTTTGCTATGGCTCTGGACTACATCTTTTTTTTTTGGTGCTGAAAAGCTATTTAGTTTACTGGAACCTTGAAACCAGCATACTGTAAAAATCACATACACTCCTGCTATTAACATTTTTCTGTAGATCTCTTGTAAGAACTTTCATATCCTAAAGTAACATGAAAACTGTGAAGGGACTATTAAATGGAAGGTATTGTCAGTCAAATTGCAAAACTCTGTATCCTCACTAAAAGTTATGATAATGTATTTTCATGAATGATGCATTTTTGATGAAGAAATCTATTTGTTTTGTCTCATAACATAGGATGTTATCATTTATTAAGGAAGTAAAATATAAAGTAGTGATTCACAGGCAAAGTAATTGAATCTCAATTCCTTTCTGCAAAAGGTTTCTTTGATTTTGTCTAATTAACATGTTTTTCCTCTACAAGGTAACTGTAGCTCAGTGTTTTCAGGCTTGTGGGTTTTTTCAGTGGTGAAATAAATCTGGCTAGCTAAACCAAGAAATATTACATACCTCATTTTTATGTGTGTGTATAATCGAAGACATTCATGTTTAAATATATACATGCACACACTTCTTTGATGCTTAAGATAATTTTTGAGAACTTGCTGTATGTGCAACTTAGTATATGTTTATGCTTTATAATTACACTATGCTCTATGCTGATTTGTAGCTAAGAGACACCTTTTGTGCCATATTACCTTTTTATCTTATGTGTATTTCTTCTTTCCTCACTGTTCCTAGTTGTCTTTAACTTCAGCTGAACTTGAAAGGAAGACAAAAATTAAAAGAAGAGGTGGCTAGTCTGGGGAGCTTCCTTTAACCTTCCCTGCTGTGAAGGAGCCCTTTTACCTGGAGGAAATGCTCCCTTTTTTTTTAACCACAGAAGTAATTCTGAACAGGCAGGCAGTCATGTATGCTTCTTGGCTGTGGGAGCCATTGTAGCTGCTGAAGCTCTTGATTCTTTAGATACCAAAATCAGCTACTGCCAGGACACAAATCTGTGGAAAATGTCACTTACCTGACTTAACTAGTTCTGCTGCTGAAAGAACAACTTGCTATATTTCCTGGCCTGTGAAACCACCATAGAACAGCAGTGACTAACACTTGCTTTGAGAAAAGTAAATTTTAGAAAGTGTGTTCTATTAAATCTGTAAGTGGGCTGCAACATCTTGTCTGTATAGACAGATATCTTCAGTTAATTAAGCTTTTCATTGGATTATCTTGCTAAATGACTTTAATTTCAGAACAACTGGACTGCATTACTTAAAACAATAAAAGCAAATGTTGCTCTACTTCCAAATTTTTTGGAGGATACTTCAAAGTCGTGTGTTGTTGATACTGACTTCTTGCAGGTATTCTGGATTTGAACTGTGCAACAGTTGGACATGGAACCAGGTGAAAGGGGAAGAAGCATTTTGTGTTATTTGTTGGAAGACATTAGTAAACTATAAACAATGGTTTTGTTCTTTGGAAGGGAAGTGTGTCTGGAGAAACAGGTTGTGCTTAAAACAAAGATTTACTACTCTTTGTAGTGGTCTGGGTTGACGAGAGAGAATTTTTTTTCCCTTTTTGGAAGCCACTCAAGGAATAAGTGTTTCTGTAGTACTGATGTATTATTCAAGCTAGAAAAAAGGCTCACCTTCTCATAAAGCAGTAGGCCAGATACCGAACTTCTTATCATTTCGTGGAACAATGTACGAGGCAGATTACAAATGTTTCAGAGTGCTAGAGTGTCTTGGATGCTGAATTGTTTGATAAAGTACTCATGAGTTTAACAGAACCTTGAATGTAAAACATCCAGCTGTTATATGCTGTGAGCTGGCATGTTCTAAATACCTGCAAGCTGTAGTTTGTGTACAATGCATTAAGTCTTGGATACAAAATTGAAAGCTGAGTTGTAACGTTCTATGTAACTCCTGGGTTCTTGGGGAGTGAATATTGAGAAACAGATAATTACAATTTTTCAACTATGACAGATCTGACAGTAATTGTGGAAAGAAGCCAACCAAATACTGGTATTTGCTGTGTGGTTTGGTGTGAAGGAGCTGAGAGTTTTTTTGTGCAGCCAGAGTTGTGTGTCTCTTTTTGTGGTCCCTCAACAGTGGCTATGGAAGACCCTGGCTTAGCAAAGAACACTTGGACTACAGTTCTGAAAAGTGCTTCAGGCAGAACACATTGATACCTCTCTGACTGCATTGATTGTGTACAGTAATGTAACTGTCTTTTCACAAGGCAGAGAATAACCTGCAACATCCGATTGTCATATTTGTTCAAGGAATATCAATAATGGAAATTGAATTTGGCCTTCTGGGTAATGAGTTTACAGGCTTATGTGCTTACAACTTATTTCAGTTCTTTAAACTGAATGAGATGTTTTTGGTAGATTGATGATCCTCATGCACACCTTCCAGGATAGTCCATGTGATATTTGTCCACTTGCTTAGCAGGCATGCATTATGTGAAGCCAAGAGGTGTCTTGTGTCTCTGAGTTTCGTGTTTGTCTAGGTGTGCTTTTGAACCTTTCCTGAGGAAAGGAGGCCACAAGTGGAAGGCTGATAAAGGAGGATAGGGAAATGAGCAGATACTACTGGAGTTTTTAATCTGAAAATATAATTCTCCAAATTTGACTTAAATGTTAGCACCTATCTTCCTCTCCCTTTTCTCTCGATTCTGCTGGTCATATGAACTTTTTAAGCCAAAAGCTATAGAAATTGGCTTGAGGTAGCTTTGCCAGACTCATGTGTTGCCTTGGTTGACCCATGAAATCATGAAACTGAGACAAAGACTCATTTGGGGGGGGAAAAAAAATCTTGAATTTCTGTTCTCTATCTGATCTTTGCACCCAGTTTCAATGTGGATGGAAATATTCAGGGTTTGATTGTTCGTTTCAAGGTATTTGCTGCTTGCCGTGATATACCAGGACCTTTATATGCTTTGTTTTGTTTTGGTATTTTAACAGTGGTAATGTCACATATTTTTAATCTGATATTTGGATTCTGTGTTGTAGCAACTGCTTTTCTAGCAATATGTTTGCTTCTGTCAAAGTTGGCCCAGTGGCCTGCTTTTGCAGTTGCCATGAAACTCTGTGTGGATGTTATATTGGCCTTTGTTACAAAGGATACAATTGCATTTAGGTAGGTTTTTTCCTTTTTTTTCCAATTATTGAGTCTTATTTTATTTTGTTGGGAAAACCTAGCTTCTCTCCTTCAAAACCTCTGTGCTTGATTAGAGCTGTAATGGCATGGGTTAAGCTATTTGAAAATATAGCTCCCGAGAATTGTCTGCAACTTACCTAAAAATGGTTTTTGAGTTCTTTGTTTGAAAGATAAATATAAAAGTAAGTTATTACAGATTTTTTAAGAGTAACTGCTGCAAGTACTATTTCCCCTATTTAAAAACAAGACTTTTAAACTATCTTTACATTTGTTAAACTATTCTTTTGAAGGTAGACTTGAATGCTGTAAAAGACAGCTATCTTAGTAAAATGCTACCTTAATAAAATAAGGTAGCTAAGACTTTAACTTCAAGTAAGTTAATAAGGTAGAAGATAAATTTTCAACTACAAAGATTTGTTCTTCAAGATAAAGTGAGTATCTTAAACTGATCTGAAGACTACATGTTATTAATAGTAAAATACTTATTAAAAAATTGTAAAGCCCTCCAAGGAAAATGTATGATTATGTCAAAGATCCTAATCTATCAGTGTAGTTTAGAGCTGGTTTGTTCAAATTTGAATCTCAGTAGCATTACTGTATTATTATTAAGCTGCATGAAGTATATTTATTTGAAGCACAGTAGTCCTTTGATATGTCCTCCCTCCCCCATAAGTAACCTTAGCCACTTAGTTTATTTTAAATCCTAAAGCAAGAGGAGAGTAAGAGAAACCATTCTAAATACTAGAACAACAAAAAAAATTTCTTTTATTAGTAAGTACAAATTTTCTTTGAGTGGAATAATGCCCAGCAATTTATGACATGTAAATGCTTAAAACTTACTTGTAATGTTAAGGATTTAACTTTTAATTTAATTTCTAATTCTTCAAAGCTTTTTTCTTACCAATGAAAACCTCTTTGTTAAACAAAATGTTTTTTCTGAAGTTGTTTCTAATTTGAACTATGTAATTAGAATTAATTTTAATGTTGATATAATATTTTATAATATAGACTTTACATGCATTCAGAAGTATCCAAAAGTATCTCGAATAGTTAGTGTCATACCACACTGTAATTCCCTATGAACGTTCTATTATATGGAACGAAGGAGATGAAATATTCTGCAGCATTTGTCTGATTTTACTCTGGTCATTTTATTGTTCCCTGTTGCCTATATAGCTTCTTTTTGTTAATAACTGGACTCCAAGGGAGGAGGGAAATGAAAACTTACAAATTTTAAAACATCCCATAAAAGCGATTTAAACCAGTCTTACAATCTCTATAAGTGTTACAGATTGTAAATCATGTGTCTGGGGACCTTCCAGAGCTTGATGCAGCTGTTGCTGCTTATTGGGCAGTTCTCATTTCCAATTTTGTGGGGTTTTATGATGCTAGAGCTGTAACAGTAAGCTGAGTAAGACTTAATGTGATCTTTCTGGAGGTGAGAACAGTACTTAGTTATTTTCAAATCTGGGGCTGGAGCAATGGACAAGAATTAAAGGTTCTTATAAACTAATGTTGTAGAACTCTGTGAATCTTTCTGGGGGTTAGGAGGGTTGGTTTGAAACTTGCCCCCATTAGGTAGTATATATGCTGAAATAAGGGTTATGAAGGTTAACAGGAGCTTAAATGTTTCAGCTCCACCAGGTTTAGGATTATAACCTTTTGCCTTCCTCTGTTGGTTTAATAGGAACTTCTTTTCTCACTTGCAGATATAGAATCTGATGCTTTCTTTGCAATTATGCCTTATTTCCTTTTACTTATAAGGTGTTACTTGTTAATTTCTTGCTTTATTAATTTTTATTGCAATAACTTTTGCCTTTTCTAAAAAGATCTTGATTAACCAATGGGAAAATCATATCCCATGAAGCAGGTATTGGTGTAACCTGTAAGTTATTGAGCTGCCTCAGTTCTTGAAGAGTTGCTGCTGGAGAGGTGAGGTCACTTAGTCACTGGAGGCACTCAGTTTAGCTTCTCTCTGGAGAGCTGGATATAAAGCTGACAGATATAATGAGGTGCTTTTCTGTGCTTTTATGCTTGGAATGGTTAAATCCAACCACCTGCCCCTAACAGACATATCAGTGTTGCCTCTAGAGATGGAAGTTGCTGAGATTCTACTACTTGTCAGAGCCTGAGACTGTTAAACAACTTGCAAGATCAGCTTTTGGATGGTAAAAACCTTTGTGCAGTGTTGACTTGGACAAAATTCAAGCTAGCGACCTATAGCAAAAAAACATTGCTTTTTTGTAGAATTTGTCCTGCCAAAGGTTTCTCTTAAAAACTTGGCAGTCCTGCTGTCGCTATTTGTTTTTGTACTGCAAGCACAGCATCGATCTTCCTCTTGTGTGATATGGGCAAGAAACAAGGCATGCAAGATTAGTGACTGTCCTCTCCAAGTACAGCACCACAGTCTCTTTTTGGCTAAAGCTCAGGATGACTACAGATTGTGCGATTCAAATCTGTCAAGTCTTTGGTAGTTTGAAAAGGTCTTGTATTTTTCAGAAGTCTGCATCTGTGTAAGTTAGTAGAGTTTCCTGATCATTAATTAGTGGAGATTTTATGGTGGTAGAGAATAAAATTTCATTTTTTAGGTTTTCATATGACAAGTCACAAAAGATTATCACTCTGGAAAGTTATGGGGGAAAATGAGTTGGAGTGAAAGAGGAAGGAGTCTGGATGTATGTGAAATCCTACGGTTCTCACCACTGGGTACACTTACACTGACCTTTTTATCCAAGATAAAAAGGACTCTTCTGTTGTGCGTTCTGAATATAACATAGAAGGTTCTAGTTCCCTCTCAGTACAATAGGAATAGAGTTTAAGACAATTTAGATGAGTGAGTTTCACCTTTTAGTCTCTGCTTGTTGGAGGTCTGGAGGGCTACATGGAGTTCCCAAATCTCTTCTGTTTTGTCTTCCAAGAAGAATCTGTTTCTGTACTAGCAAGTTCTTGCCCTTAACTCAGAACTGCTAATTGTCCCAGCCAATGCTGCTGTCCTGCTCCTTCAGCTGAATATCCGAGGAATCAATCATCTAGCTGTGGATGGGCCTTACCCCAGGTAACTAGCTCAAAATGACTCTTTGTGGTGTTGGTTGTTCCGCCTAGAACTGGGCTTATGCAATGGGCTGTACTGTCATTACATACCTGTGACACATGACAAGTTTGTTGTGTTTCTTTTTTCCTTCCCTTTAGTAGAACAAGTGTTGGCCATGTGGAAGAAAGGTAGTTTCTCTTGAAAGGAGCCTGGTGTTGACATGATGGGAAAACGAAGTGCAAGGGTAGTAATCTAAAGTAATATATGAGGATTGCACTTTGATATCCTCAGAAAAATGTATGATTTTGGGATTTTTTCTCCTTCTGCTATACTTTAAACAGTAGTTGTCTCACTTGGTTTTCATTGCAAGCCTGTTCCTGAATGATAGTCTTTATCAGATTTCTACCTAAAACTCCCTTTGGCTTTTGGTGATCTAATCTACTCCTACAGTGCATCAATGATTTAGATTTAAAAAATTCAGGGCATTGTTGAATAAAAAACTGAACTCCCCATTTCCAAATGTATTGTTACTTCATATAGAGGACACTGGTTCAAAAATTGATATTACAGCACACTTTTCATTGATACACACCTGTACTGGTTGCGGAAATGTGACACAAAAGCTCTTCTTATAATGAAGTATTCATCTTTTTGATGGATTTTGCCTTTTGGAAATAGACTCTCTGTTCTCACATCCACGTTAGTGATGGCTCAGAACAGGAATATGCTTTATTTTCATCTTACATAGAACACTGATGAATACTGAGCTGATGGAAGTACTGGTACCGATATCAACTTTTTTTTTTTCACTGCTGTGACAAAGCTGCATGCCTAATTGCAAGCACAGGGAGACAGACAAGCCAGGAAGGTTAAGTACTTCTTATTTTCTTACCCTTATGTTTATTTCAAATGCTCATCCCTTTCAGTGCCTGAAGGTGGCCAATTAATCTTGCGTACTTTTGTTTCTACCTAAAGAAAACTTGTGGTACACCTCACTGTTCTTTATAAAGGCGTGAAAAGTTCTGTACTGAGGAAGAATGCTAAAAGGAATAGAAAACCATTTTGCTTTCAGAAGCTCTTTTGAGGTGCCATTTAAAGCTAAAACTTGTAAGGAAGTTGACATGAAAGTTCTTCCATCAGGAAGACTGCAGGTTATGCTTGGAGAGAACTGTGGTCTTTACCTTTGTTCAAAGTAGAGTCAATTAATTCCCTCCAAGTTATGTTGAGAGGTAAGGCTTTCAAACAGCAGCACAACACCAGGGAGCCAAACCACCTCCCTTAGTATGGTGTTTGTACTTCCCAGCTTCTCCGTTGTTAAATAATTTGCATTGTGGTGGATTTGTCACTGCAGGCTCTTGCTTTTCTCTGGCAGTATGCAACTGGTGATGGAGCTCTGACTGCTATTGCACTCTTTATTGTCATAGCTCAATAAACCAGGATAAATTGGTGTGAGTTTCTCCTGTGGTGCCCTTAAATCTAAAGTTAGCCATATGTTTTGTGGTTTGTTTCTCATCCTCTCCTGCACTTTCTGTGCAAAATATCTCAAAATATTTTTTTTGAGGTAGGTGCAAAAAATTGTCTTAACAGCAATTCTTTCTGACTTATGCAGTTGCTGTTAACTATTATTTCATGTCTACTATGTCAGAAATAAAAATAACTTAATAGAAAAGGTGTAAGAAAGTATTTTTTAATATTCCTCATCCTCCAGTTTTTGTTTTCTTTTTAAATTCCATGCCACAGAGTAATGTTAGAGTTGGTTCAGTATTCAGTTTCCCTGTCTGAAAGTTGCCTCTTGGCTGGCAAAGAACTGGTAATACATCAGGAAATTTATGTTGAAGGAATGTCAGTATGAAGTCACTGTGCAGAAAGTAGAATCAGGAGTCCAGGAAGTTTAATTATTAGAAATGGCACTTGGCAGATAAAAGCAAAGTACTTCAGAGATGGACATAAGGACTCATGCAGAGAAATCTCTATGATCATCATCATAAAGTAATCAAGAGTTTAAAAATGTTTTAAGAATTCTTACTTTTTTTTTTCTCTAATGGGAGACCTGTTCTTCTACGTTTTCCTCTGCAGTTCAGAAGTATTATTCTGAGCCACTAATGAGGCCTTGTTTAGGATATCTTCACATCATAAAAGGTGTAAGGTCTAAAAAACATAGCCTTAACAATAATCCATAGGTCTGTGTAAATTGTCCTGGTGATGTGGTGTTGAAAAGAAGAAAGCAAGAGGTGCAAGCTGGTAGAATGAGATTCTGATGGAGCTGCGTTGCCTTTAACAGGTAATCAAAACATTCCTCTCAATGTATATTAGTTTGCCTTAAATACATTGAAGGGAACTCCCCAACCAACTGGGGAGACGCAGAAAGTGGTTTTGGTTAACTACTACAAAGAAGTCTTGGTAAAAAGTTTTGTGAACCTCGGAGTGATTCCAGGGAAGCCTCCATGGGTTCATAGTCTTATTCCTAAATTTGTCAATTGTCATTGGGTTGCTTACATTTTCATTGGAAAGAAGTGATTTTGGAGGGAATGCTGAATTGCCAACATACAAGTGTCAGGGAAAATGTGGCTTTCTTTTCCTTGAATAATATGAAAGTTGTATCTTCAAAATCAAGAAATGTGCTGTATGGTTTTTCACCTCAGAAGATCTCAGAATCACAGTTGTGCAAGTTGGAAAATACCTTTAAGATCATCAAATCTAACTGTAAACCCAACACTGCCAACTCTGATGCAAAACCATGTTCCTGAACACCACACCTGCATAGCTTTTACATCTGTGCAGGGATGGAGACTTCACCACTTCCCTGGGAAGCCTGTTCCAGTGCTTGACAACCCTTTCTATGGAGGAATTTGTCCTAATATTGAATTTAAAACTTCCCTGGTGCAACATGAGGCCATTTCCTCTCATTCTATTACTTGTTACTTGGGAGAAGGGTCCAATGCTCACCTTACTACAGCCTCCTTTCAGGGAGCTGTAGGAAGGGGTAATCTTCCTTTTCTGCAGACTAAACAGCCCCAGTTCCCTGAGGTGCTTCTCATAATGCTTGTTCTTCAGAACCTTCACCAGCTTTGCTCTTCTCTGGATGCAATCCTACCCTTCTTGTAGTAAAGGCCCCAAAACTGAAGACAGTAATTGACGTGTGGACTCTCCAGTGTGGATTACCAGGGGAGATGTGGATATGCTTTGTAATTTTTTTTAATATTTATCCTGGTGAAAGGATGTGGTGAGAGTGTGAGTGCATTGGGCACAAATGTTTTTCAGTAGTTCCCAAGTAAGCAGTGTGCTGATGTGCGAGGGGCTCTGAAAAGGTGTTTGTGAAATATATATGGTCTAATAAGCTATTTCTTTTCAAGCACAGCATGACCTGGGAAAAGAATGGAATGTTTCCAAATATGATTCTGCAAGACTTTGCCTCTTGCCTGCCTTTTGGAAAGTGTTTTGTTCTTATGTTGTGATGCAGTACACTGTGTAACAAGAGAATGGGAGAAGAGGATGTTCACTCCATTCTTCTGCAGTGTTTGGTTTGAGATGTGTTTCTCCTTTGTTACTGCAATCTGACAATTTAGTCTGTTAAAGCCTTCCATTAATAAATACAACTTATTTGAATTACAGTATTACAATACTGAGAAGGCTTTGGAGAAGTAAGCAAGTAGAACACCAGACTTGGACTTGGACAATTTCTTCAGTTTCGTCCCTGCTGCCTTCGCTCTCCAGATGATATACAGTTTGCTTTACCATCACTTGGTTTCTTCATCTTCAGAGCACAGTTAACTGTTATAAACTGCTTCAAGATCTGTTGGTATAATCATAGAATCACCAGGTTCGAAAAGACCTATTGGATCATCAAGTCCAACCATTCCTATCAGTCACTAAACCGTGTCCCTCAGCACCTCATCCACTTGTCCTTTAAACACCTTTAGGGTAGGTGACTTAAACACCTCCTTGGGCAGCCTTTGCCAGTGACCAATGACCCTTTGTGTGAAAAATTTTTCCTAATGTTCATCATCTCATACAATGATTTTTAGTTTCATTTCTTCTTAAAGCTGCAGTTCAATGGCTCTTTCTAGAGTTGTTTTAGTAAGAAAATGACCTTGTTACAGCTTTTTTTGATTTATTTTCCTTTTCCAGATAGGTCATTTCCCTGGACCTGAGTTTGATCCATGGCCTAGAAGAAATTTGAATAAGCTATGCTAAGAATTAATGATTTCTCTACTTAGCAAGCTGTGATGAATACCCTTTCTTACAAAGTCCGAAAAATGCCCAGTTTTTTAAATAATTCTCCTTGGATATTTTCTGTCCTCATTCTCATTCTGCAGCAGAGGTTAAGAATTGAAAACCAAGACTTCTTGATGACCTTTCTTCCTGGCAGACCTCTGGTTTTTGAAATACACAGGTGTTTTTTTCTGAACAGAATTTAGACTGGATGTGATGAAACTGATGGTGAGTGGTGAAAGATTTGTGTACAAAAGAGCTAAGGGAGTGATGAGCATTCATGTGATACAGGGTAGCATTGGCCTTATTGGTAGAGGACGTCATTAGCCAAATCACTGAAGAGCAGGTACTGTGTCGTCTTGCAGAATGAAGTTTACAAAAAAGAGGAATGAAAGCTTATTAAAGACTCCTAAAGTTAAGAATGTACACATTTTGATTTTAATTGTGCCTTTAACATGCAGAAGTCAGTACATTGGTATTATACAGCTTTTCATCTCCAGTCCTTTTTAAATTGCTGTTTAACACACAATACTTATCATGTTCAGTTTCAATTAAATGTAAAGTCATGCATATTGGAAGCATAATTTACACATTTTTTAGAGTATAATGATTACAAAGTTTTTCTGGGCATTTCAAATGTTGGTTATGAAAGTAGGCTTCAGTATAATTGTTTTTCTTTTTATAAGAGGTGGTTCTAGTCTGTCTCTCTTGACTCACCACTCCTCTCTGTATTCCCTACTGAACCGTAGATTTTAAAGTCTGAAAAAACAAGATTGAGTTAAGTTTGGCTAGGCTGAAATCCTGCCAGTCTGTACTGAGTAATCCCAGAAGAATTAAAGGGGATGGATTGTGTCACGTTCTTTCACATCATTTTAGCTTGTCATTGGATCACAGGCTGAAGGGGAACTGTGAAACTCTCTGTGCCAAGACAGAGAGGCAGGCACTGTCATTAAGGTACTGTGAATGTAATGGGCTGCACAAATACGTATTTGTCCAGCCCCTGGGATGATGCTTGTCATGAAGATCTCTGTATGCTGAAGGTCTTAATTTGTGGAGTCAGCGCACACCAAAGTCACCATCATGCCACGTGATTTTTTTTTTCAATTTCTAGTTTAATGAAGTCAGAAGGGCGATAATCAAATAAGGCATTTATGTGAAACTCTTTAGTAGCTGTGTAAAGTCTGAAAGTCTGTGCTTTTAGTGAGGAATTGCCACTCCTGCTGGAGACCCTCTTATGTCTCCTTTATTCCTTGAAGCATGATTTAACGCTGTGCTTTCTTACCTACTTAGCTGCAGCCTTGTAATGGGTAGCAGTAGGGCTGTACTAGGAGCTCTGGGGGTAGAGATGCCCCACAAGACTCATTGTCAGGAGTGACCTTGCTTTTTGAGTTCATTCACAAGCTTTCAGGTGTTGAACAGAGTTAGTTGGAAGAAGCAGAAATGTGGAGATGGCCTGTGAGAAAGGGAAGGGATTCTCATTGCAGCTCTGAACTCTAATTATTTGCATCTATTCTATGGTGAACTTCCAGATGGCACGTTGCTCTGTTTTTTTTTCCCAGTACAATGCACCCTTTGGGGAATTTTCCTGAGGAAGAATGAAACGTATTTGAATCTGCATTCCATTCTAGTATTCTGTGAATGCCTTGTAAGCAAGACTCCCTTGTCTGACAAAGAGTGTCTGTGAATTAAGAGCAACTTGGGTTGGGAGTCCACATGCCAAATTAACTTAGTTTCATTTGACAGCCTCAACAGATTTTATTTAGCAGGCAGTCTGTTCTGTAGCTGGATGGTCTGCTGACATCATGTGCTTCCTTCCTCTAAATCATCCAGGATGAAAACTGGGATTTTATCATGCACTAAAGGCATACATACATTTAATCCTCCTAATCTACTGATTCAAGATGGAACATACCTGTTCTAAATAAACTAGTTCTTGATATGCATGCACACAAGTGCTCATTATAAATCCATTTTTTGAGGTGCCCAAGGCGTAGAATATATACCAGCATTCATATTTACAGACCTTCAGTCTCTTACTGCAAAATTTTATTTGTTATGGAACAAGTCTCCTGCTACTTCAAATATTTTGATTTGTGGTTTCCTTGTTTAAGCTTCCTTTCTCCCCACCTTTCTCCTTGCTTCAGTTTTTCTTCCTTTAAGCTTTCCAGGTGATTTTTATGCTTGTTTCCACATATAATGACACAATCTGCCCTGCAAGAGATCGTGACTGGTGGTGAACCTATAGCTAACTGATCTTATAAACTGATACAACTCATCTTTGTGCTTTTATGGAAAAGGAGTTGCTAGAACATAATTTCTTTGGTAATGAATAGCCTGTTTTCGTCTGTCATATATTAGAAGAAAACGGAAAAGCATGGGAAATGGTGGTAGCTCTAATCTGCAAGCTTATCTCCATCAATTACATTTTAGTTTATAATATATAGCCAATATACTCTATAAGAATTTTCATTCCAAAGAAAACACAGGTTCATGATCTGCACTCCATAGTTGAAATGCTAACCTCCAGGTGTGCCTGGTTGCTATCATTCTGTAGTTGAGTTGGTTCCCTAGCTTTAAAGTGCTGGCCTTTTCAATAGAGCCAGTTAAGTTTTGGTGTAGTTTTGTGGTCAAAACTGTAATGTGCTCTCCTCTCTGCTTATGGTAGGTCCAGTGATACCTGACTGAAAATTTGAGAGAATAATTGATTGCACATCGACATACCTCTTGGTTTCCTTTCCTGGACTTGGTTACTTGTGTTAAAGGGACTTGGAAATGAATGGTTTTTTGGTAACAATACTTGAAGAAAGGAAAGCACCTTTTTGTGAGAGGATTTCCAACCCATGTAGTACCTGGGCAGTGGAATCACAAAATAGGAATTATTGTCTGATTAGGAGAGAGATAAATCCAATTAAAACCAGAGGATTTGTGCTTGTCCAGCTGTGCCTCTGCTTTAGGACTACCAGTTACTCTGTCAAGTAGCAGGCTTCTTAATTATTTGAGAGAGACATTTTCATTGTAGGAATTGCACTCTCAACAGTCCTATTTCCCTGTAAATACAAACAGCTTACAGTTTATATCTAGTTCTGTGATGCAGATAACTTCCATTTAAAACAAACAGAACCTCAGTCACTTTTTAAAGTAAGGTCTTGTCATGAAGGCAAAAAATCATCTGGTATGAAGTCACTTGGAATGATGCTGGAATAGAATTGGAAGTATATATAAGAATTCTTGCTTTGACTTTCAATCCCCTTGAGTTTTAGCAGACATACAATGCCCTCAAAAATCAACCCAGCCCCAGTAGTTGTGGAACCTCTCTTGGGTGATCTGACTTATTAGAGCAAAACCTAACACTCATACATTGCTTGAATCGTGTGCAGTATAATGAGGGTTATTAGAGGTGAGAGGTTGAAGTTCTGTTCTGTTTTTGCTTGGGACCAAATTAAAATTCCAGAGAGGGAGCCTCTTTCCTGTGCTGGGAAGGAGCAGAAAAAGTGTACTGTATCAGCAGCAGATGTGAGAGGAACATCCTTGTTACTGTTGAGATGGACATAGTCTCCCAGTGGGGATGTCTAATAAAATTCTTGTATGTAGGATGTAGTAGGTACACAAAGATTCGTCTTTTCTGAGAGTGTCTGCTGAGAAATATATGTGCAAGTAGGAAAAAAGACCTAATACTGTTCTCTTGTCTTCCTCTGGTTTGTGCACGGAGGCTGAACAACAATGCTTTAGGGAAACGGGTAATGTTTCTGCAGCTCAACCTTTCAGTTACTGGGTTATCCTCTGCTGCACTGGGGGTGTGGCTTTGTCTATTTATCACACTTATGTTTGTCCTATGGACCTGATCTCCCTTAGGGAAGGGCGAACATAGTTGTCTTAGCTCTGGAAATTGAAACTGTGTGGCAGCTTTTGCTTTTACTTAGAAGTAGACCCCCATCTTTTTTTCCTTTTACCAGAAGTGGTTGAATTCTGGCCTCACACCAGTGGATCCTGAATAAAGTGAAACCCCCCAAATTTGTGTGTGAATGTATTGGGAAAGATTAGCTGATGCTTTGGCTTTGTGTGATTTATTGGCACCTGTCATGGTTTAGCCCCATCTGGCTAAATTTTGGCAGCTAAAATCTGTGCAGTTGAGCTTCCAAAATGCTTTCTCGCCCACCCCTTGATGAGAAGGGAGAGGGGAATGAGAGGAAAGACTTAAGGGTTGGAAACTAGAACTGCAGCTTTAATGAAATGATAATGATATTAATTAGAAAGTAATAAAATATATACAAATATGTTATTGTGCCCTCAGCCCACCCCTCAATGACTATACATCACCACATATAATGCAGAGCAGACACCAGGGAGTATGTCCATGGCTAGGGAAGGGAGTTTGATTCAGAAATGCATGAATCTGGGATCAGGAGCAACCAGACAGATGGGGTTGTTACTGGATGTTGGCCATCGCAGAAGACAGTGAGACCCTTGATCTCTCAAGGTTATACTGAGTGTGATGTATATGGGATGGAATACTCTTGGTCAGTTTAGAGTTGCCTGCCTTATTTGCCCCTCCTCACAGGTGTGGCTACTTTTCTGCTAGCTTGAAGATGGCCTTGGTTAAGTATAAGTGTTGGCCTTTTTGCATACCAATGCCCTGTGTTACCACTTTAGAGAACAACACTGTCAAAAATGTGCAGTTGGTTTTCAGAGAATGAAGTTACTTAGAGCAACTGAGTTAATCACCAAACTCTAACAACAGCACCCATGAGTTAGATCTGGATAGATGCCTTAGTCTATTTTTATTTTATGCATTTTTGTCTGTGGGTTTGCGACCAACTGCTGAACATTAAAGTGAATCTTATAACCAGCAATGTAAACAATGTATGTATTTCAAAGTTATAATTGAAGTGGAAGAAGAAAGATTAGAAGTACTATATGTTACTGAAGAGTTTCTTACTGGTTCCTTATGCACTAAGCTATGGTAGAAATGCAAGAAGATGGAAGACACTTGCTCAACTTTGCTTGATCAAGAACAATACATAGCATTGAGTTACTCTAGGCATTGCAAGCGTTCTAGGTTGAGCTAAAGTAGTATCAGTTTTCTAACTTTTCAGTCAAGTCTTATCTGGTGAACTTCATTTTCTGTGAGTTAACTGCATGTTTTTCAAACAGTGTTTCTCTTTAGGAATGATAACATGGGACAGTGGTATGTAGAAAAGCTGTTGCATATACTTATTCCCATAGAAATCATGGCCATCCATGCTCTAAGTGAAAAAGGATTGGATGTGTAGGGAGGAACCCGACAGGAAGGATGACCCAAAACTGACCATCGGGGTATTCCATCCCTTATGTTGTAGTGTAAAATTGAGGGATCTCTTTGGCTGATGTCCAGTGAGGATCTTGTCTGTCATTTCTCCCCTGATCCTGGATGTATGTGTTCCTGAGTCCAGTTCCTGTGCCTACCTCCCTCCTGCTGCTGAGTCCAGCCCAGGACCTTCTCTCTGTGCCTGTTTTGCAGCATCTGTGGTGATGAAGTTATTGGCAAGTGTTGGTGTTGTGATCTCCTTTACTTGTATGTATTTTATGATGATTTGATTAAAGCTATTTTAGTTTCCAACCCAGAAGTCTTTTTCCCCTCTCATTTCCCTTTCCTGAGGGAAGTGGGAGGAGAGAGGATGGGAGGGAATTGGGACCAACTGCTCATGTTTTAGCTGCCAATCAAGCTGGGTTCAGGCTAAGCCATGATGGCCAAATATTTCCTTCCATCCTAGCTATATCCTCACTAGTAGAACTGGGAGCAGTGGAGATTCCTCCACTCTTGTCAACAGTCATAGCAGTATATGCTAAAACTGAGCACGTTTTATTTTTGACCTGTGTGACTTGGCACTTTTCCATCTGTAACTTCCACACAAAATTGTGGGCTGCTCTGTCCAGGATAAACATCTCTTGTTTTGAGACACTGGGAATGAATAAATCTTGCAGTTTTCATTTGATATAGGTCATCAAAACCAGATTTGCAGGTGTGTTCCCAGGCTCCAGGAACAAGCCAGCAGGCATGTGACAGTGCCTGCATTCTATAGGCTTTCTGCTCTGTCTGTGAAGCACCAACAGCACCTGCATTGCATGCAGAACTAATGTGGCACAAAAACCACTTTTGCAAATGAAATTACATGCCTCTTACAGTTACTTGTAGAGGAAGAATTTGGGATAGCTAACTAGGAAAGAAAAATTGTTCCTTATTTGATTTGTATGCCACCCCAAGCAGGGTTTTTTGTTAGAGGCATTACTGCATAATTACAAGATGAAATGCATGAAAGTGTTGAAAATAAAAATGTGGGTTTTATTGCATCAAAGCACTAGCAGGTTTTTTTTTTTTTTTTAGAAGTCATGTTACTTTTGTTATCATTCATACAGAATTATTTTGGTTACTGTGACTAACACTTATGCTTACTTGTGTATACAGTACTTAAGGAAAGACCACAGTTCTTAATGAAGATTCTAAGTCTTATCTCAACATACATAATTCAGTAATTATTAAAATGATTTCCTTCCTGCCTCATATTTGTTACTGTAATTCACATTTAATAATTTCAAAGGTTGAGAGCTGCTGGCAGAAAGTCTCAGTGTTCACATGTTAATTTATTGGCTTACTATTGGTGTTCTATGAATTGCAGTAGTCAGTTCTGCTCCTTCTATCACACATTTATAATCAAAAGATAAAAATTAATACCTAGTTACAGAGACAGACCTTCAAGAAATCAATGAGATAACAGACCCTAATCAGTAGCATCAGGATACCAACCATCTGAATGGACAAGCCAAATAGAATTACGGTATTGTGGGAGAGGCTGTTGAATTAGTAAGTCAAGTCCTTACAAATCATGTTTTGCATGAAAAGATATGAATGATTTTAATGCCTCATTTATTGTTTGAACCTCCAGTTTCTGGTTTCACTGGCCAAGGGAGGGGGAGAACGTATTGGCTCAAACCTCTGCAACACTGCAACACCTCATCCCTCACCTTTAGATTTCGAACTGAAGCGTACTCATTGAATTTAGTGTGGGTGAGGTTTTCTTCTGCTCTTTGGGTGCTGCTGGAATAACTCTGTGATGAATGTGTGGATCATAAAATGTGCTCTGTCCCTTTTAAAACTTAGAGTAGTATTCTGTGGTCTGTGTAGCTCATGTGATGCTTTTCCACTACTGTTGCTATGCCCAGCTAGCTATACCTGCAACAAATAGGACACCTGAGGCTAGCACGAATGCCCTGCCTATGCGAATAGAAAAAAAGTCCTGTGTAAAATTAAAGAAAACAACCCCATCCCTAATATTTCCCCTTATTCCCCATCCTAAAAAACTCAAGCCCCATAGGTTTAACTTGGAAGCTCTTTATTTCCATTTGGCTATGGAGGTCATGTGAATCAGTCCCAGTGTTGGGACAGACTGAATCCTTTACTTTGGAAGCTGTTACTTTAAAGGCATTTAAAAAGAAAATGGAAGATAAATGCTGCATTGTAGTTGTCATCCTGTGTTTTAATTGGTGTGATGAAACTTTTGAAAATTGCATATTCTACCTAATACCTGTTGCTGTGGTAATTATTTTGGAGGCTTTTCTCTAAATGGAGAAGTCAACACTTAAAAATCCTAGGAGTCCTGCTTATGTGTCCCAAACTGAAATGCATGCAGTAGTTGTGTGGCCCTAAAAGAAGCTCCAACACTGGGACAGAAAGAGTTGTATTAACTAGGTGGTGGGAGGAGGTAAATCTTTCCAACTCTTTAAATTAAATGGAAATTGAAATCTAGATGCTGTAGGTGTTTCATTTTTTCTGTCATATACAGCAATAAAGTGGTCATTTAAAATACACAGATTTAATTAGAATTTTTTTGCAAAGATAAACAAGGGACAATTTGTAGCTTATCTTAGCTAAACCTCTGTTTACTTTCCCAGAGAAGTCATGGTTGCCATATCCCTGGAGGTGTTCAAGACCATGTTCGATGGGGCTTTGAGCAACCACTATGATTCTAAGGCGTGGGTAGCACATCTGTCTCAGAGAAGAGAATCCAAAACTAATGCAAGCCTGCAGATTTTTTTTTTTTAATTTTGTTGATTAGATCAGGAAAACATCTTATGTGGCCAGTTTTTCATAGAAACTATTACAAGCAGTGGCAAAACAGAAGTTACTGCTTCCAATTTCAGAGGTATTTAAAAATATAGAACATTTTGGGTTTGAAGGGGCCTTGAAGATCACCTAGATCTTGGACCTCTTTTGAATTGACCTGCTGCAAGCCCATTGGTAGTCCAGCTTGTTGTGTTTTTTTTTTTTCTTCGATGGTTCACTTTACCTTTCTGTAGTTCATTAAAATTTCAGGTGAATTTTATACAATTTGATGACAGTATGCTGTTTATCAAATGCAAATTCTCTGAAGTCTTCAAACAGTAGTTAATATAAAGGAAAATGCAGTTTGGAAGAGAGAAATATGGCTTAAAAGCAGAGGTTAATTTTGGCAGCTAATAACTTGATGTAAACAGAAATGCTTTACTAAGGGTGTAAGGGTGTGTAGTATGGTTGAGGGTTTTTGTGTGTTTTATTTTTCAGAATAGCAAAAATGTTTTCCTCAGTTAAGTCTTGCAGTGACTTAAGAAGATAAGATCTTATTCTTATGGCAGTTTCAGAGAAAGTTTTCTTGACAGAGCTTCTTGAATTTGGCCCATTTCTGTTGCAGAAGATAAGCGCTTCTTTTGTTATAGCCAAGTATCTTTGTTGGCCTGAGGTGTGAGTATAAGGACAGGGGGACAGAAACAGCACCGTAAGCAGAATGGAAGCTCATGTCAGCATTTCAAATAATCCCCTGGGATTGAGTAATTACATATGACTCTTAACAAGATGAAAATGATGTAACAGTTTTTTTTGTGTTTTTTTTTTTTTTTTAAGCAAGAAAGCTGATGCTTAGTAGACTAAGGAGATGGAATGTGGAACTGTAGTGTAGTGCCATTTTGTTAAAAACTTACAGTACCAAGTGGAAATTGTTTAAGACTTATTCACACGTTGAGGAAAAAATACCATTGACTGAAAGGGTGGTAATTTCCAATTTATCTGTGGGAAATGACCTTCCTACATGTTTTTGCCTCTTAAGAGTTGGAGGGTTCTTCATCCTGTGCTACTCATTTGACATTGGTCAGGAAGCAGTTAGGATTTGGCCATTGACTCAGCCCAGACATAGGGACAACTGGTTTTTAATTACCAAAATGGAGGGGAAAAGTTTGTATCCCATTAGCAATCTTCAAAGACTAAAGCACTATAAAGTGTAATCACTTAACAGCATGTAAGTAGCATTAAGCACATTTGAATAAATGCCAAGGAATGATTTACAAAAACGTAACCCATTATAAAAGTCTTGGCCATATCGAAAGAGTATTTGTTTTACATTTTAGAAACAAACATCTTGTAAAACCCAGTGAAAATGGATTTATGTGGTTAGTCTTTTCTCCTCTCAAATGGAAAGTAATTTCCTTTTTTGAAGGCAATCTTGTACCATAAGCAATATATTCAGTGAACACCAGTGGTGTTTAACTGGTAAGCCCACATGGGCAAAAATATTTTTTAACTGAAAAATTCTTCCATAAGAACACTTGGTCTAATGCCCTTTTATCTTTCTAGCTGAAACAGTGTGGTCTGCTAGCAGGAATGCTGGCATTGAAATATGGATTCTTCTCAAAAAGAACCTTTGGTACTCGTTTGAGCTGTGACAAGGAGATTTATTTTTTTTTAAATGCCTAATGGGAATTGGGTGCACGATTCTCACTGACTTTCAGCAATTAACTGCCATTATGCTTTTGTTAGTTTCTCTCTTTGATCTGAAGTAATTCTACCTGTTTATCTGCATCTCTGAGGCATGTGTGAGGAAGGATGTGTTTTGGGGAGAGTCGAGCTGCGCATCTAAAAGCATGATCTATGTGCCAGCAATCAGTTTGGTGTGACAACATACTGAATTGCAGACCTGCAGGATGCAGAGCAGAGCAGGATTCACCTTCTGGTGACCCTATTATGCCAGCAACCAAAATGAGTTGCTCAAATATGTAATAACCAGGCAGCGTCTGGATTCAGTGGATGCACTGCAAGGTATGTATTGACTGCCAGGGCACAGCTGCTCTGGGTGATAACCTCAGACACTGTACAGCTCCCAGTATCTGCAAGCTTCTTGACTTAGATCTGAGATAAGAGGTCACAGTTCTGTTGCTCTTTAAAACATAAAACAGCTCTTTACTACTTCAGAATGCAGGAAAAAAAACAACCAACCAAACCAACAGTCCCCCAAAAAACTGGAACTGCAAAGATCTCTTATGAGCCTTTGAATCTGGGAATACAAGTGCAGTTACTTGAAGTTAGAATCTTTTCTACTGAAGTTTCAAATAGACAGGAGAAGAGTGTACATCAGGCCTTTTTATTGCATTTGTTATGAAACTGCGGCATATGGTAAACAAATTGCCTAACCCAAACTTCCTGCAGGTTGTTAATCCTACCTGGGTTGCTGTGCTGTCTCAGTTTGCTTTGCAGTGCTCCTGATCGCTAACAGGCATCAGAACTGTGATGGGAGCTGAACTGGCCTATGCACTAGATAACACTGAACACCCATGTCTGGGCTGATCTTACTGATTTTCAACAGGGTAATCAACGTTTTGTATGCTTGTATGTACACCAACGCATCTGTAGAAGGGATGCTATGAGTGAAATGTGTTTTTCTAGCACTAGGATGCTGCTTAACACCATAGAAAAAACCTGTAGGTGGTGAACATTTGTTTTCAAAGGTAAAACTATGAAAAGTAAGAGGTAGGCATAGACCGTGTTTTAATTTGTTATCAGTCTGCTTAGAGTTCCATTTTTTCCAGTGCTTTGGGTGACATGGGAAGAAGACATATGGGTGGAAGTGGAATCATGTAATTTATGCCTGTATATCAGTGCAAACACGGCTGCACTGATTCTGGTTAGGCAGTCTGTGCAGTGTAACTCTTCATTGTAGGGGTGTTCGTGGAGGCATGTTCAACACAAACCAAATAACGTAAAGAAAATAACAGCGGGCAGTTTACAATCATTAATCAAGCCATGTGGTGTGTTTTTAAGTGTATATTGTTGAGTAGCTAGGAATCAATTGTACATTATTCTTTATAAAGGGTGTTCAGTGACACAAGGTAACTCAGAGTGGAGAAGCTCTCTGTTTTTGACTCTTGGCTGTAATTGCAAGACAATAGTTATAAGAAACAATTAAGTAGTCTTCCACTTTTTTAAGGGAGGAACATAGTATTAGGTTTCCCTGTAGTTTCTAGGTAACAGGTTTTGAGTGCTGTATTACATAGTTCTATATAATGTAATTTTACACCAAATATAGTAAAATGTGTTGAAATATATTGATATCCATTAATTTATACAAGCTATGCAATAATTTGTATAATTTAAAATTTTCTGTAGTTTTATAGCTTTTGCGTAACCTCAAAGCACTTTGTTTTAAAACTGCAATTTTAACTTCTTGCAGTCATTGATAAATAAAGAACGTGATGAGTGACCCAGCCCTGTAGGACCACAGTATGTTGACTGAATCCATTTGTTGACTGGTTGGTTCTGTTATATGGGTTTTTTTTCTATTAGGCACAGTTAAAGATTGTGGGAGGTATTTACATGCAAAAACTCGCAAACAAGCCAGCAAATAGTGTTTTAGGTTTGCACTGGGCACTTAGAAAGTTGAAAATTCTATGCAGAAGTCTCTCCTTTATAAAAATTTAGTGGTATGGGGAATTGTGATGGTTTGAGTCAAAACTCTCCCCCAAACCCCCACAGCGTCCACAGTCTCTCTCCCTTCCCCCAACCCTGCTGTACGAATCCAGGGAAGATAAGGAGAAGGAAAGAAGACTGAGAATATACAAGAAAACAAGCAGGCTGAAAAATTAAGTGATTATATATAATGTATTAACACTAATATGCAACTAAAATACTACATATACAATAATCAGATAATAAGAACTCCCCAGAACATCCCCTACCCCGTAGGGAAGCAACCAGATATCCCGGAGAGAAGATAGGAAACCCCCCCCCCTATCACAGAAGAAAATTAACAATCCAGAAAACAGATTATTTTAAGCTAACAAGAGAAAATAAATCATTACGCTCCTCAGATAGCACTCTATGCCGCTCCCGTCTGGACCAAAGGGAAGGATAAGATGGCTCCCTCGGCCCCCGGAAAGGAGGTGTGTCACCACCCCCAGTTACACCCTTAGTTACGTAGAAGGAAGCTGTATGGAATATGCTGGTATCTGTAGTTTTTTCCCTCAGCCACAATCTGACTGTTTTTTTTAAAGGGGCCAAAAATCAAACTATGACAGGAATGTATGACTATACTGTTGTTTTTAATTATTTAGCAATCCTGCAAATAGGGGTGGGGGAATCGCCTTGTATGATTTCACAAAAAAAAGAAAATTTTTATGTAGTGATTTGAAACAATAGCAAAAGTATTTGGGGTTGAATGAAACATTTTGTTTGGGCCAAATGGTAGTTTCATTATGTTGATGTATTAAATATATGTCAAGAGATGTAATGCAAGTGGAGTTTTTATTGCTTTAAAATCTGTACAATGTATGAATAAAATCAGTGAAAGGGATAAAAAACCCAAATAACATAAAGGTCTAAAACCCAATGAAAATTTGAAATGCTTAGTCAAAAAAAATCAACATAGCTGCCTTTAAACACATGCAGACAACTTTGTCTTATTAAGACAATTCTATTAGTTTCTTGCATCACCATGTTACCAAATCCTGGTGTTATTCTTATATTCTTTTAGTTTTCTACATTGAGAGGGAAGCCTGAACTGAGAGACTCAGCTTTGTATTCCTTTGAAGTAAGCAGCTATTGTAAAACAAGATGCTGTTCTGAGTCTTAAAAGTTCCAGCAAATCTACAGCTGCTGTTTTTAAGATGATCTCAGGGTAGATAGTGTGCATGCTAGCCTTTCCCCCTTTGCTGCTTGTACTCTTTCACTGTGGGGAAACCAAAGTTATCTTCAGGTTGTGCCTTACTCCACTTCACAGCTCTGTCCCCTCTTCGGTTTCTTTGACTGCCTTAGCTTTCCAGGGGCTGAGAGTGAGATAACAGAAGGTTAAGCAGATCAGGGCTGACCTGCAGTACAGGGAGAGCTCTGTGGAAAAGCTGGCTCAAAGCCTGTTCAGGAGCTTGGCATGAAGCATCCTGCCACTTTCTCGTGGTTTGGAACTTTCACTGCCTCCCTTTTTTAGAAAATCAAAAGTCCTGATAGATCCTGATCTCCTAAGATACTGCACGGTCTAACAAGTTATGCAGTATTCCCAAGAACTAACTTGCTCATGAAGTGTATCTGTGTGTTTGGAGAAACTGACTGAGGATAAAGTACCCAATATTGCCAAGGGGGTGGCTGCAATTTAGAGAAAAGGTAAAATGTGCTAGTAGAACTTGACTCCATTGCACAAAAGGGAACTTAAAAGCTTGGAAATCTTTGTCTGAAGGTTCTGTTTGGTATCTGATGTATCTAACAGCTGAATGTCAACTCCTACAGAAGTGAATAAATACTGTCAGAATAAAACTGCTAAAATCTGGGACAGGAAGCTCCTGCTGTGCAAAAGTCACAGTAAGTAAAGTCTGGTAGTGATGAAATAAACAAGTAGGAACCCACTTAACATGGATTGAATTACTGCTCTGCTGAACTGGATCCAGGCAAAAGTGTTTGTACACAAAATAATTTGGAAGTTCTTAAATTTTTAGGGAGGGAGAACTCCTTTGGTGTGAACTTGGATGTACTTCTCTGGGACTTTCAAACTGCTCCTTGTAGCATCAATCTAACCTGATGATTTTTGTTGTGGTTCAATGCCTTTCTTGCCCCACAATTGTCTTCCACTTCTTCTAGGGACCCTCACCCATGAGGCAAATACAACAGAATATATACTGACTTTTGAAGGGCTTTAGGGCATGATGAAAGTTTAGCTAAGGGGAAAATACCACAAAAAAACCAAACAAGGACAAAGAACTGTTTTGAGGTTCTAGTCTTTGCTTTGATGATCTTCAGTTTCAAAACTTTGGTAATTGGTGTTTTGCTGAGGATGGGGATGGAGATAAGACAAGAAGTTATCTTGGCATGGGGACTGGATAAGAACTATAAAAGCTCAAGAGCTGTTTGCAGCACCCTACCCCTGAAGTGAGAAAAATTTACTTTAATTAGTTGAGGGGGGGCAATAGGTTAAGTTTATGCAAGCAAAGGTTTTTTGAGTCAAATATACCCCTTAAAACTGTTTACCTGTTTTATTGGACCAGAAATTGGTAAAGTAGAACTGCTAAATGGGAAATAGATCACCAGACTTTATATAAATTTCTCCTCTGTTACTTCTAAAAATGGCTGAACCTTGAGAGACAGGCAGAACATCCCTGTGTTTCATATTGTTAAGGATTCTATGGACAGACCAGAAGAGTCCCTGAGTGCTGCAAGACCTGCCACGGCTCTGCTCCTGGACTTCTGATGCCAGCTCAGAGAGCTGTACCTGGCATTGCTGATGGGTTATTGGCTTATGGCTGAGACTACTCTGTGGCCAGTATCCCAGGGTCTCTGCCCTAATCTGAGCCTTATAATATCATATTAACAGATAAATATGACTCCTGACCTGTTTATTTTCAGAATGATTTGGGAAATGCTGTGGGTTGCGTGATGATGTACAGATCTAAGATTTAGAGGATTACTGGAGAACATTAAATTGTTGTGGTTGGATCACATTCAGCCTGAGAATTTTTTTTTGTTCTGAAAGTTCATACCTAATGTAATTTTATTCTTAGTCAGCACAAGCTTCCTGCTATTAAAATATTTGTCATCTTTGCAGAAGCCAATAAGCTACTGACAATTTCTATCAGCTTAAAAATAATAAAGATCCAAGGGTTCATGAAAATCTAATTCCTCCAGAAGACAAAGACTTGTGTGCCCTGTCTGGTGAGCATTATCAGGTCCTTAGTCACTTAGATGGAGAGGGGAGCATGGGAATAGCTTCTTAATGTGGCCTTGTTCCTTTCCCTGTGCATTCAGTAGGCTGTTGGAAAAGCGGGTGTCTACCTGTTATATGAAAGCAGGTAAGAGCTGGAAACCTAGTTATGCTGAGACTTGAACTCTGAGTAACTACTGAGCTTAATCACATTAGCAATGTAAACAATTCTCCAGCTTAGACGGCATCTGTGTCTTTAAAGTAAGTAAGGTTTAATTCACAGTGGATAACAAAGCTATCCAAATAATACCTCACTTTCTAGGTCAGTGCTTTCCTTTCAAGTGCACTTCTGTTCTGAAAGGCAATTGGTACAGTTTGTTGGGCTCTGCATTATGTTAGTATTGTGTTTTCGCTGATTATATATCTTATAGTGTCACATATTGTATCTGTAAAAGCTGTGCTACAAAAGTTGTCAGGCTTCAGATAAATAAAAGCATGCTTTTCCCTCAGGAGATATCACTGTAATTTTATGCATTTCAAATCAGCACATAGCAGAAGTTAAAGGATGGAGGAAAAGGTGAGAACTGGATGTATTAGATCAGCAAACTCCTTATAAGTGGAGGCATAGAAAGAAAGGTACACAGAGGAAGGAATGACCTTTGTTTAGCTCATCCTTACAGTTGTCAGCAGAAAAGGAGATCCGGAGGAGATGTTAATCAGGAGAGCAGCACAAATGGGTGTGTTGAGGCTACACTTGGGTGTATTGAGGCTACACTTCTGCAGCTGAAGAATGAAACTGGGAACAAGAGGAGGAGTTTGAGAGAAATGGATGCTCTGTGGAGTCTGTGCCAGTTCCGAAGTCCTTGAATATTTGATCATGTTTAACTATGGATCTGGGTGAAAAAGAGAAAATGTACTTAAATATACAGAGGAGCCAAGAAGGTTAGGGCTGAAAAACAAACTTTCTCTTGCGTGGAGAAAAGAAAATTAGCAGAGGGACATACTTATTAGTGGAATAATCGAGTCAAGGAAATACAGCTCTTAGCAGCTGTATTTTGTTGGGATTGTGTCCTTGTGTCTTGGGTGCACAAAATGAGAAGGTTTTGCTTGTCAGATCTGTGATGAGGGCCTGGATGAGAGTTTTAACTATCAGAGCTGAAAGAAAAGGTCACTTCCCAGACACTGTGGTCTTTGTCCTTTCAGTTTTGCTCTTAGGGAAGGCTCTAAATGAGGTAGTACGGGATGAATATGTGGCCCATGAAGGGTTTACAGTGGAGAACAAACTGTATTAAATCCAAATATGCATGAGCCCTAAATTAGACTAGCTTATAAAGTGAAGTTGAAGCCAATTATGGAAATTAAGCATGATGTAATAGTTAATGAAACCAGTGTAGCAAGCACAGTGAAGCTACGCTGATTGCCAAGAACATCTTGCTTTTACAGTACTTATGTAACCATCAGGAAAGGCCTTAGAGTATTGTTGATAACAATTAGCCCTTTTAATTACCTTTCTTTTAAATTCTTTTTCTTTGGTGTTTTTTTTACCCCCTGTGACACTTGGTGCTTCAGGTGGAACATGGAGTATGAGGGGGGGAAATAGGGAAAAAAAGAAGTATTTTTAGTTTTCCCAAGCAGCATACCAGACTAGGCGTGTATTTTTATTACCATTGTGAGCTCCTGTGAATTGCATGCATGTATCTCATTAAAAAGGAAAATTCCAGCTCCTGAGGACTTTAGTTGCCTTACAATCTGAATGGAAGATTTGTCTGGTTGTCTGCCTTGATTTGCTTCTGGTTTTGGCAGTCCAAATTCAGTTTTGTTAGAGGAAAGAAATACTGAACGAAACACAAAGCAATGTAGTTGTGTTTGTTCTTTGATTGTGGCAGTTCTCTAAAGTTTTGTGCTCTTAAAAAATGACTGAACATAGATCTAAGCATTACAGAACTTGTTGCAATTTCTCATCCTTGGCACTTCAATAGAAAACTAGACCTCTCTTTGCCAATCGTTATCTGACTGAAGTTATATTTAAATAAGCCTAATGGACAGGAGTCTCCATTTTAAAATGGGCTGATACTGATAGTTTGTGTTACGGATTGCCTTTTCTACAGCATCAGGCAAATTTTACATTTATTGTTTGATATTCAGGTGCATAGTAAAAGCTAAATTTAAGTCTAGCATCCTGGACTGAAAGCTCAGATCATCTCGTCTTGAGCTTCTTGTACGATCTTGGGTAATTTACATTACACATACCTCAGTTTCCTATGTATAACGTAAATGTTAAACCAGGAGAGGATGGAAGGTTTAAAACTGGGTTCTGAATTGTCGAATGTGACAACTTGTAGAAATACGAGCATTTTGCACAATTTTCCGTAAAGGAGCAACAGTAGAATGGGATGTATTCTTGGGTACAAGAAACTACAGTTCTGGACTCTGCTTTGCCTGAACCTTCAGCCTAAACCTTATTACTGGCAACAGAAAGGGTGACACTGTTTTTACATCACAGTTAAATGAAAGCTAGGTGCTTATTTTTGAGAATAATCCAAGCATTCATGCTTTTTCATGTTTAGCTGCTTTTATAATTGTTGAAAATTTCCTTCATTGCATTAGGCAGGATCTGGAGATTGTTACTGAGGTTGCTCCTGCCTCCCTGATTTGAGCAGTCTAAAGGAGAACATATTCTTTCTTGCATCATGTTGTCTTCTGGCTTCTCCTCCCACAGTTATCTGGTTCACCCTGCATTTTCCTGAATTAGCCGAATTTTGGTGGTTGTTACTGGATGGAAAACAGGTTATTGTAACTAAAATACTGGTTGTGTAGCATATGACTTGTCAGATAGAAAAGAATATTTTTAGGTAGTCATTTGCCTGTGATGCTTGCTTGCCTTAACTGGGCACTGTGAACTCAGCAGCACCATTAGTCCCATGAGAGAATCTGTGTCATTCAAGGACCAGGCTGTTAGCGTTAACCTGAGAAGTTTGTTTCAAAGCTCCAGTTAGTTAATTTCTGAGAAATACAACGTGGATTAAATAAAAATTTCTGTTCTAACATAGTTTATTTAAAAAAAAAATATTATTTCTTAGTTGGAAAGTGACCTGAAATGTTGAAGACAACAACAGAAGGAAAACATGGACCTTAGAGTTGGTTGTCTTGACATCCATTCTCCTTGGCATTTCTACTTGCTAAGGACCGGTATTACCCCAGGTTGTAGAGGAGAACATCTAAAGAGGGTTGTTGAGAGTTTTGAATTGTCAAGCAGGGCCATAATCTCAACTGAGAAACTGTTAGTACATTAAAGTTCTCTCTCTTTTATGCACCTAGTAGCAAGACAGACTAGAGAACCGGTATTATTATCATGCTAAGACAAATAATTGAGCTGGAAGCAAACCTTGGTGTTGGATTACTGATATCTAAGTGAAGCTGTGTAGGTACAAAATAATCAGAAGCAGAAAAGCAATGGATAAGGCTGTGCTTTTAAAAGGGAACTCATACTTGATTAAAGCTTTGCACTTGGTTAAAGCTTTGCTTTTCCTATAATTATTTGGTAGCTTTTTTTGATAGCAGTACTACTGGGTTTGACCCCAGGATAGCTTTAATAAATTTTTAAAAGATGAATTGGTTAGTCTTACATTTTTTTCCTCCTTCAGCTTATGGAGTTGCCAAAGCAAGTTTGAGTTATTTTGTAGGTAATTTCCTAGCTTGAAAACTAACTTTATTAGATGTGAAATATTGGAAATGATGCAACAGCTCATTGTACTGACTGTGTATTTTGCCTTTGTTATCTAATGTACCTCATAAAAAAATCTAAACAAAGGATAAAATAAGCATCAAAGAAGGGGAATAAGACAGAAGAGGAAAGTAAGAAGAAAGCAGATTTGTAATATTCCTTTCTTTAAGAAACTTTGATTATAAATGAGACAAACAGGTTTACAAAACAGTGAATATCACTTTCTTTCCAATGTTGATCAAACACAATAGTATTTTGTATCTTCGTAGAACCATCTAATCCAAATAATTTGATGTTGCTTGTTTCTATAGCTACAGTAAATGTAATTACTAAAGAGTATCTTTTGCAGGTTCCATTGTAACTTCAAGTAACTAATGACCTTTACTTTTTTATTTTTTACCTGTCTTGGGCAAAATGCTCATTTTGAATTTTACATAAGCAATACCATCTTCCATCGTAGTGCAGTAGATTGTTGTGTCTGATCTCTGCGGAGCCTGGGGGGTTGTGTCCATAAGCACATTATAAATTTCCTTGCTATTTATTTTCTTGAAGGAAGATAAAGTGCTGTGTGTCCCCACAGAAACTTCTCTTTTTACTGCTTGCTACAAACCACTGCAAATTCAGTGTGAAATCACTCCAAAGATAATTCATACTGTTTTCCAGCATCTTGCATTAAACCAGAGGCACCTCAGAGACCATGACATTGTCTCTGAGAAGATTAATTATGTAAATATAGATTTGTGACCTAGGATTGTGTTAGACTGTAATTTTCTTAATAACAAAGAAGAAATCAGCTAAAGAATGTTCGTTTTTCTTTTGTCTGTGTTTTTCAGCTGCCTCTGAATTATTCTGTGGGAGAGAGGAGACTTTTTTCTTTTTAGGTGTGGTTCTTGGTGAAAAATGATAAATTCACTGAAGCACAATTCAGGCTGAAAAACTTTTAAATTGTGGAATGTGAAGCATTTAAGGCATATGAGAGGAGTTTGTTCTGAACACACAAAAGCAGAAAATATGTATTTGAGTTTATCTTAGAAATGTGAAAATTAGCCTAGAAAATTGTATAACCTCATTTGTTTGCTCATAAGTGCTTTAGTATATTTTGACTGCATTAAAATCAAGGAACCAAATTTTCTCATTTGTTCATTGCTCAAACCATTAGGTCAGATATTTTCAAGGTAATGGGTAAATTAAGGTTTCAGTTTGCTGGACTGAAACAAAGAATTGAAGCAAAATTAACCTGTTAAAGAATGCTCTCTTTATTTGACATAACCTTCTTAACTTTATCCACGTTTTATGCTGTGCATGTCAAATTTGAAGAAGAGATATGCAAAAAGAATTTAAAAAGCATTGCTAGACCACAGAAGGTTTTCTGGGATATGAAAAGCTCTGAAAAGGAGAAAAAAAGGCTTTGTACCCGATTTCTTCCTCCTGAATAACCAGCTGACTTTGGGGTCCTCCTTTCTTGTATTCATGAAATATGTCTCCAAATGTTTGTTTGTTTTGCATATATTTATGTACCTGTCTAGAACTATATAAAAAGTTTTCTATGTAGCTAAATGTGTAGATGCATTTGGAGATGTAACTATATTTAGGGATCATCCATTAAATTGGAAGAAAATATTATTTTATTCTAGTACAAACTTATCCTTGTTTATCTTGAATGGACTTGGTGGTCTTGATTTTCAGTAAGTTGCTCAGTGGAGTTTCTCTCAGAAATTAAACTGCTTACAAAGACACAAGTTTGGTGTAATAGTTGACATTTTATTCCATTACCATCTTGTGCATAGTAGTGTTTATACTTGCCAAATATTTGCCATTTTGTTCTGTTTGTCATTTGACAGAGCTGGAAATGTGACCTATGAAATTATTGGGCAGGTATGGAGCATAGTTAAAACTATTTTTAAGAAGTAGAGTGACAATGGCAATGAAATGTGTGGCCTTGATTTGGAGCTTGGGAAAGTACTAACAGGATAGCCATTGTTTAGCAGCTTGAGATAAGCACTAACACTTAAGGGTAAACAAAATAGTAATAATTTAGCCGAAGCAACTGACACTTGAAGGATACTGGAATAGAAACTGCTTATACTTAAAGAATACATAGTATGACAATTGTTTAGCTAAAACAACATATTTCTATAAGATTACATAGGAAGGGGGCCTGTTGTTAAGAGATTTCTGATAAGCGGGACAAGTCATCTGGACCTGAGATAAGAGTGGGAACACCATTGATAAGGACAACTGGATTCCTGAGAACACGGATGCAGAAGGAAGTTAAGACCACTGCCCCCATCCCTGGGAAAATCTTTCACAGACAGAAAACAGGAAGGGGTGTCTTCTCAAACTCATTATAATAAGAAACGAGCAGAGTTTATGCATACGTATAGGTGTTTCCTGAATATGCATCAGTTCACTGTATAAAGCCAAGATGAGTTGCCATGATGGGTGCGCACATTGTTTTGGAGAAATGATTCTCCCGTGCATCTCAGCGCTGAATAAACATACCTACTTTATAGCTTTATAAGTTATGGAGTCTTGATTCCGCGTGTCAGCCTGATGGTGGCCAGCTTTCGTAGCCATGTGCTACAGTGTGTTGTGACCAACTGCCCCAAGAGATTGTTCAGATGCTTTGTAAAGCTGGAAGACAGGAGTGTTTCAGGAGAGTTTCCCAGGCAGAATCTGACAGTGGTTCCTCCAGACTTTCAGCACGGAGTTACTAGTCAATGTGGCTCAGCAGTACCCTGTCAGTTTGCTTTTTCGCTTAGCCGATGGCTGGCTAAGATGAAACCAGCTATGCTAGGGAAGTCCTGATGCCGATTCTGTGATTTGTCCTAGCAAAAAGAGGAGCCAGTGCTTGACACTCTTACATTGCACAGTAAGAAAACCCAAGGATGTTACAGGGTTGAAGCATTCAGCAGGCGAGGGTTTCTTGCCTGCAGCTCTTTGGACATCAAAAGGCATAGAACCAAGCTGACAGGTTGTTAATTCCTTTTTTTACACATAATACCCATTGTGAAAGTAGAAAAGGAAGGAGGAGGTTTGGGCTTCCTCCAAGCAGGATCCCATCCCCTCCATTTGGTACATGGGTGGTGTTTCCTCTTCTGGCACTTGGAGATTTGATTGTTTACACAGGTTTGATTAATGAGTGCACAATTTAAAAAATGATTTGACAGGAAAGCAGACTTGCCCGACTCGGAGAGCGCGCGTTTCCTGACGGGGGAGGTCCCGGAGGCTCCTGCGGGAGGTTTAAACGAGGTGTAGCCGTTAACAGTGCTTCTTCGGTGGCACCCAGCTCCAGGACACTCCAGGACAGTTAGTACTGTGGTGGGGACTGTCTTTTGGAGGTCTCCGTGGTTTTCTCCCTGAGCCGAGA
>WAAB01013130.1:0-17453 GCA_013389865.1 Piaya cayana
ATTCTATGATTCTATGAAGAGTTTGGATTCCTGTTTGGATTGACAATTGATGGTAATCACCCAGGCATAAACTTCAGTTTCAGCAAGAGATCTGGACTGAACAAAGACAGAGCACTTACATATTTTGCAAACCCACAGTTTATACAGAGATTATTTGATGTTTAGATATTACTCTCAAGCAACTGGGACAGAGCCAGCTGCAGATGTGTATAGGCAACAGATTCTACACATTAGGCTGTACTTATGGAGCTGGCTTAATGCAAAGCATAGTGAAAATCTAGCAGATGAAATCTAGCCCCACACAACAGACTTCTTTCCTACCCCTCCAAGAGAAGAAATAGAGTGATATTTAGGCCTTGAATATCCTAAAACCAAATCAAATCTATGTACTGCTCTGAATGAGCAGTTGCTTGTGCTTTAAATGATTTCGAGATATCAAAAAGCAAAATCCTTCTCCTTCCACAAAAGTAAGAGTAGTTGACTAAGAATTCACTTTAAAAGGCTGAAAGTTGAGTCCTCTCTCATAGATGTATTTCAACTGTAAAATTTATACAGGCTAGGGAAGAAGATGCAAATATGGATTTAATATAGTTTACCCTGTAATCAAAGGAGGAAGAAGAAAATCTTGGCATTTCAGGATACTAGACCACCGTAGAACAAGAATTAAGAACAACTGTCAACAGTAACTTTCCTTTCTTCTACCAAAGAAGAAACAGTAGGTTATGACATTGGTTAAAAATTCATGGTCAGACTAAGAGCATATATTTCCCTTTAATAAACTGTCATATTGCAAGAGGAATCATGGCTGAAAGAAATGTGATATGTTTCTACATACACATGCTGATACCCATGTTTCCATATGTGTGAGAGTAAGTGGAAATTCTATCTGCTTAGGAGTCTTTACTTTCTATGTTTTAGTAAGCTTTTTAAAACATCCAGGAACTAAATCCCGTTTAATGCATCTCATACAGTCAGACCTTACCATGTTTGTGAATCAAGATGTATAGGAACATTTTTCAAAACATTTCCTTAAATTTAATGTAAATATGTTCAACCCAGTCGCAATGTCAGAATTGATGATCTAAAAGTCTTCATTGTGATGATGTTTAATCATCACAAAGAGAACTAAAGAAAATCATTCTGCACTATTTATTAGTATATTTGCAAGAAATCATCACAGCAGATAAGAAAAGCAGTCTGACTGTATAACTTGTTTACATTTTGAAAGGCTTTTGAGAAATTTAATCACAAAACACCAGAGAAAAAATGAGGTCAGGGAGTCATACTATAATAACTCATCCGAAGGTCATGTGAGACAAAAAATTAAGGGTAGTAAGGTGAAAATTTCTTGGAGAAATATTAAAAGCAGCAATTCCAAAATTCTATGCTGTGACCAGAACTGATTGGGGAAAGGAGGGTAAGCGGAAAAGTGACAAAATCTATTGCTTTTATGACAGAGAAGGAGAAAGATTTGGAGAGACTTGTAGAAGGCTGGGGTTATAACAATGTCAGATCACATTGTTTCTTCTATTGGAGTCAGTTTACATGCAGATGATGTTAATATCTTAAATCCATGAAACTGTTCTATGACACATTTCATGATTTTTTTCCTTTAAGCTATGATTACAGTTGAAAGAAAGAGTAAGAGGTTTTCTGAAATGTCTTAATACTGCTTACAAACATTAAGGACCATTATCAGTGAACATCTGTATTAGGCTTTGATTTAAACAGTTTGTGTACATTCTCTAGAACTGTATGTTGGTACTAGGAATTTGAGTTACTTATAAAAATGCATTGGACGTAAGTGGGTAGGTTGTATCTGTTAATTGGAAAATATCTAGTTGTATTTTACACCAACTTTTGAAAAAGACAGAAGATTGAGATTGATTTCCTTTTCAAGGATAGAAATAACTTTTCTAAACTCTGCTGGTTTAGTTAATTGCTGAGCCTGAATAGCAGACCAGACTTGTTTCTTTTCCTGCTGATCGTAACACCTTGGTGGCCTGACAGAGACTTTTAAAGAGTTGCATGCTGCAATGATTTATGGATGCTACCTCTGGACCTTTCAGAAACGTATATTGTTCTGTGGTTAAATTGCCCAAAATTATTTCACAAAGAAATCTTTTAGTTAGGCATTTAAATCAAGGGACAACACTAAGCCTATGCCCACTGCAGGACCTGCAGCATCTCTCATCTGGAACACAGGAGGCTTTGCTGGGGAACTGAATTCTCAAAAATGACTGCTAAAATAGCTGCTAACGTATGACCTTTAAAATGTTGGTCATACTAATTTATTGTTCAGCTATGATATTTTTGCTCTCCATATGCAGCAGTCTGGGGGCAACTTACAGGACTCTCATTCCTGTGTGAGAAGTTGAACTCCCGTCAGCCCCAGCATTAATGACCAAGGAAAGTGTGGTCCCTCTAGATTACATTATTTGTACAGTATCAGACAGGCATGCTACAAACACTTAAAAACCTGCTGTCTCCTGTTCTAGCAAGGTTGTAAATTAAACTAAACGTAACATAACTGGGAATGGGAGTGATGCATGTAGGAGGAATTGATCTCTGTTGTGGTATGCTGTGAAAGATGTTACTTTGACTGAAAAAAAGCTAGAACCTGGAGGAATGAGACAGGACTACTGTCATTTTTATAGGTGGCAATCATATTACACTAACCTGGTGAAGCAAGTGAGACTTGAAACTATGGAGGGTAATTGTACTGTGTCACAAATTATAATCTTACTTGTACTTTTTTTACTTTTTTAGCATCTGGTTTCCATTTCTCTTTCTCCTAAAATTCTGCTGTGTAGTTTTGTTTTGCTTTTTTTTTTTTCATACTCTCAGCACTGTAGTAACAAGGCATGGTAACACATTCCACCAGCACAGTAATGAAACCGAAAAAAAGTATTTTAAGCTTGGTTACACCCAGCTTTTTAGTGCTGCCTGTATTATTTTTTCTTTCCATTGTATGTTAATACAATTTTGCTCTGTTTTAAACCAGAGGACACATAGTTTAACAGCCACATGGAGCTCATCTGCAGCATTAGATCATGTACTTTTTCAGCTGCTTGCACTACTCCACCATGCCTGACTGTATCTATTGAGTCCTTCACTCAACAGAGCCACACTGGGTGTTCCTCTCTCAAAGAAATATAGAAAAGGCAACAATGGGAGAGAATGTCCTGTCATCATCTGCTTGTTTCTAAGGTTTACATCAATGAATTGAAGGGGACAGTCAATGCCTGGAACTGCTATCCTTTTGTAACTAATTGCAAATCAGAGTTGCTACCTGAGTAGCCTTGGTGCAGCCTCAGGCAAACTGATGTTGTAAATTGTAACAGAAGAGTTCTATTCCTTCCCCATAAAAAAGCACTTCTGGAAGGAATAGCTTTTTAGTATACTTGTCTTGGGTTAAGTGGATGTTGGTGAGAACATCTCAGGTATGTGTGAAGTGGTCAGGATTCCTCTGCACTGCTAGAGTTTTCAGAAACATACTGGCCATGCAATGCTTCTTCACGTGCCCAGAAATACTGTGATGTAAGTGCTGTCAGCCAGTAAACTGCTTCTTTAAACTTCTCTCTATGAAAGTCTCCAGTCTTCTTCACATTCAAGCCTTTATTGGAATGAAATGCCTTGAAAGACAAAGCCTAAAAATAAAAATTAAAAAAAAAAAATTTCAGATTTGATTTTGGTTTTTTTTCCCCTTCTCCTTTCATTAATAAGACAGAAAAAGGAGGGCAGATAGGAAATATTGAGGTGTTTATGAGGTGAAAAGGGAGATGAAATTCTTTTTAAAAAACTTCTTGAGGTAATGTGAAGGTTTGAGTCAAAACCNATTAATGAGCACTCCGCTGCTCCGAGCAGCCGAACAGCCCCCGGAAGAAGAGAGACAGAGGAGTGTCTGACTCCCTAATTTAATATCCCCAGATTACGTAGAAAATCGCATGGAATACTGGGAAATGTAGTTCTTCCTCAGCCACAACCTGGCTATTCAGGTGAGTCCAAAAATCAAACCCATCAAAGGTAAGTAAGTTTCTCTCTGAACCTTTCCATTAAAAATATATTACTATTTGAGAATTTTCATTCTAAGGCGAAGGCAACAACTGTTTCCAATGTTAAAATTATGGTGACATAATTTTTTGCTTGGTTGAATTTTAAGGCTGATATGATCTTCTGTGCTTCCAGGGGATTTGGCTACTCAGAACCCATTAGGAAATCTCAATCTTCATCCCAGTATTGACTGGAGAATCCATTATATTAAATTCTATTATAGGTTATTATCTAACATGCTTAGTGTTGAGTGACAAGAAGAAAATTATAATGTGCTCACTGAGGGGCCATAAGACAAATGTTTCATGTGTTCTGTGGACTTCTGTTAGATAACATTATGGTCATAAAATGCTAAATAGGCATACCTTGTTTTTTACACTGAAAAAAGAATTTGTTTTATTGGCACATGCAGGTTTGTAAAAGCCAGAAGATGGTGGGTGTTTTAGCTTGATTTTTGAGATTAGTGCATTTCTTGATGCAGTTCTAGAAATTCTAAAATACTTAGAGCTCTAATTTGACATTACATCAAGTAAATCAATGTTCTCTGTGTTACAAAATGAAAATCATAAGTACCGGTGTGTATTGGAATTTAGCATAATGTAAGTTCCAAAAAGGCCTATTCTCTATTTTTCAAATACCAAATTTTGTTTGAAAGATACAAAACTATGATTTCAAAAGAAACATCTTCCTTTAATATGCATGTTTCTAAATCTATTCATTCTTTGGCACAACAGTGTTCTGCTGATTTACATGAAACATTCAGGTTAAGTCCCAGCTGATAACCAGGATAGTGATACTTGGCTAAGATTCTGTCACTTAGAGGTCCATTCCACAGCCATTATTTGCCTGGCCCATAAGCACAGCCCTTTATGTTCTACTACACACCCTTGTACACGTGGTTAGGACAACAACAGCTTTCTTCTGTTTAGAGAAGTGTTTAACAACCGTTCTTACCTTTAACATTTCAGACAGGCAACGGATGGTAATGCTGCTTGTTGTATTATTTTCATAACTGATCTTCTTTGGGCATCTTTTATAACAGCATGTTACCTGTAAATGTTATAGATGTGATATCATATAAATGTGATATGGCTTTGAGTGTGACATATTACTTGCTTATCTCAATGATGTTCAGAGGCTTTCTTTGGAAGTTGAGAGCAAAATTGTAACAGTACAATTGTAACAGAAAAACAACTAATTGTTTTGAAGCAGAATTGATATGACTGCATATCAAGATAACCAATAGGGTCTTAAACTACAACAAAGATAATGTTCTAGTAAAACCTGCAATGCTGGACAGACTTGTAAGTATTTGTCTTTTTTTGTATTTGTCTTGGATGCTAAAAGAGAATAGAATGATAGTATGATCAAGCCTCCTGAACTGTCAAATTACTCTAATAAATTTTAACTCAAGGAGATATTTTTTTCAATACAACTGTCATTTTCAAATACCAATACATTCTCTGTGGGTTTTTCATACACCTGTATTTCATCTCTTATAAATACAGATCATCCACTCAACTAACAAAGGTGATTCCTGTGAAAACATTTTAAGTGTGCTTCCACCTCCTCCCCTTAATGATATGATTCAAACTGAAAGTAACATGGGCATTCAAAGGCTTATTTTTTAATAATTAATCTCAAAGGAACAAAGACCTGTGAACTCACTCGTGTGGTACAGTATCTTCACTGCTGAGAGCACAGGAGCAAAAAGATTCACATTCCCTTGTTCCTTCAGTAGCTCTTTTCAAGATGTTTCACATTTGACCTTTGTCAGAAAGACGAGGCCTGTCTAGAGTCTCTGAAAAAAGTAAAGCTAAGTCATGCAGAGACATCTTAATATGTTTTGCACAAAGCTCTTTTCATATCTACCTGAAAGAATTGGACCATAACAAAAAAGTTGTGGGCAGGACCACTCAAGCCCAAGTGGCCTAAGGTGACAGCATTTAGAGTGACCTTTTAATATCCTGTGTCAGCAATCTGCATAGGTGAAATAAATTGTCTAAACAGTCTGTCCTTGTCAAGCAAATAAAGGTTGTGAATGTTTCAATAGTGGCTTAATCTCACTCCTCAACAGAAAAGATGCAGAGTAATCACTCTAAATTTTTAAGTCATACTTTCTGAGATTCTAGAAGCTATTCCAGGGAAATAGGGAAGTTGCTAATCTTTAACAGTTTTGAAACATAAAGTTAAACTGTAATCTACATCATACTGAGGATTAATTAGAGAAACTAAACTCCAAAATTGTGCTAATATCTTTAATTGGTTTTTCTTGTATATATGATCCTAGCAGAAACTATTTTTATCTAAAAACAGCTATAAGAAAATACAAAGTTCCCCTAAAATCTGATTTTTAGACCTGTATTCCTCTTTGAGCCACTGTTGATTAAAGTGTGAGGTTAATAGTTTGAAACATGCTCTTTTTGTCTGAAGTGAAAATGAGTTTGCAAGAGGAATTGGCTTGCTTGTTTGGGTTTTTTAGTATTTCCTCTCTTTTACTTTTTAATTGTATGGGAAGTTCACCTCTTCTAATAAGTTTTTCAAAGATTGTGTTTCTACATATGCAGCTGTTTTGGACAAAGTACACTATGGAAAATTTGCAGTTCTTGCCTGCAGAGTAATTGTATTTTGAATTTGTGATCAAACTATGAAGCCCAGCTGAAAGTAGAGGCTGACCAGACTGACACAATGTCACTTTTGTTGGAATCAAGCATGTGGGGGAGAATTCAAATGGGCAAAACTGATTAGGGATCAGACAACTAAAGAGTGTAGGCAACTGTAAAAGGTAAGATCCCTAATTATCTGTTTGAGCCAGAGCTTCAGACAAACTTTAGAGGTGGACTTGTGAACTGCCTAAGAAAGGTTCTCAATTGGGATTTTACTGTGGATTACAAGACTAGTGAGGAAACAAAGGAGGTGGAACAATGAAGAATGGCAGTTTGGGGGCACCTCTGTCTTTCTCCTGTCACTCGTCATGCATTCAGGTAAGAGAAAATTTTGGATTACAGTAGTTGACTTTATTTAAAGTCTGGCCAAGAAAACCCCCAGAATCTAGTCTACAGAAAGGACTGGAATAACAAATAGGGAAGTTCTAAAGGCTGATATCAGACTCAGAGAAAAGGAGAAAGAATTCCAATAATTAGGATGAGCTAATCCATATTAACATTGTTTGTGGAAGATTTACAGGAAAGGCTTCAGCACACTCGTTCAGTCAAGGAACCATGTGGTTGATTTGGCCAAAACCTAAGACAGCCTGAATTGAGAATATTTGGCCAATGCTACAAACACCTTGTTTTCCATGTAAGAGTGTATATATGAATAATTCACAACCTGCTTGCGAGAATTTCACAAGCATTACTTTCTGAAATAATTTTCAGGTTAATGATTTATTTATCATTATTATTGATTCAGTGTCACTGCGGCCATGGCAATATTTAGACTCATGTGTACCACTGCTAAGAAAAGAATTGTATAGGTGCGTATGTTCCAATATGTTTCTGCTATATATATGTAGAATATTACTTGCTAACCAGCAGTGTCCATCATCGAGTGTTGTAGCATCAATTTCAGTGGCAGCACAATTGGGTCTTCATATTAAAATATCAGGTAGATTGATGGATGAGTTCTAGCTATTCGACATCACACAATAATGAGGAATAGACACTTTTTCTAGGAAATGGCAAGTTTCAACACTGGGAACTAACTGATACTGGAGATGTTGTATATAATGTAGGCTTCATAGAAAAGAAGAAATCATGGCTGGGCAAGCCAGCCTTTGACCATTCAGTGTTTCTGAAACAGGCAGATTAGACCTTGTCTAGGAAAAGGGTGCAGACAAAACTCTAGAACAAACACCTGTATGTTCCTAGGTTGTATTCATGTCAAAGCCATGTGTACATACACTATTTCTACAATAAACTGAATCAGACTGGGATCGTAGCATCCCTGTATCCTGGGGAAGTCAGATCCCAATCTCGTGTGTGAGCACAGACATCTCTCTAATTTGAAACAGAATCACTACCACTCCATGAAGATTTCAAAAATAATTGAGGTCTGACTAAAAATATTTGGTGGTTTATATGACATAAATTTATTTCCTCTTCCTTTTTCTATGGAAACCTTCTGGCTCGCTTGCTTATAGAAGGAAAACTGTGTTGAAAACAAGTGGTTTTTCTTGGTGCTGCCTAATAATAACTGTTTAACATCAAACTTTCCTTTGAGAAATAGCAAATTCCCAGCTTTTAATTCTTGCCAGCAGAAAGTGGAATATTCCATAAATAATAACAATATCCACATTCTTTCAAGTCTACTTGACATAATTAGTTTTTATTTTTACAATGTTGAACAGAATAATACGGAAAAGAAACCTTAATCTTATGTTTCTTAAAGATGCTAGCTGGCTACGTTATTACTGGTTTCAAAAGGAACAAAAAATTGCAGACTTATGACATTCTACTGCTTTATTTTGAATATTTTGTATTAAACATTTGGAAAGTTTTGCCAGATATATATGAAATAGAACTCAAACTTTGTTGTGGCTGCAGTCAATGCCTACTGAGTCTTCTATTAACATCATAGTCTCTTCGTTTGTCTGTCCTTTATCTCCACAAAAGTAGACCAGCATACACTAACAAAAACTCAGCCTTTTGGTAATCAATTCATTTGAATCTGGAGGGAATAAAAAAGTTGCTACATAAAAAAAACTTATATATGAGTCTTTAAGGATCAGAGTTCCTGTCGGTAATGTCACTTAATGTATCTGATTTTTTTTTCTGTTCACTGTTGCTTTAGGCAAAGAATCTACTATTATGAGCACAACATGGGACCAAAGATAGTTCTTTATTTAGTCTAACTGAAGAAAAAAATGCAGTAGTGGCATGTTTGGTGATAGAAATTACGTCAGAGAAGCATGAAGAATTAAGTAGAAAAGAAATGCTGTTGTTGAAGTCACTTTGTAGTTGTAGTCAGTATAATCATCAAATCTCCCTTGAAGTTGAAAAATTTGGTAGACCAAACGTGACAAGTTAGAAAAATTGGTAATTACTGTAAGGGTCCATGAAACACTTTAAGGCATGAAACCAGCGTCCAACCAAAAATTGTCATCTGGCACATTACTGTTGCCCATTCTTCAAAGTGGAAAGCATTATTGACATTAGTGAATCTGTTTTTCTATTTTTGGACACTGTGCTGTTTGCACAAGTCATCTCTGGCTAAACTCCATCTGCGCTTTTGAGTCAGGAGACTTGAACATATAAAATTTAGAATAGAATGTTCCTATGTGGCCAGTTCCTATGAACTGAAAATTGGACTAGCCACTTAAAAAGACTATTTCTTTGCCAACTCATCCACATGAATTTGTTTTCATACTGGTATGATAGGTGTTACGGGCAGAGAGTAATGCACATGTTTGCGTGTTCTAAATAAAAGCCTTTTGTGGATGGATCATTATATAAATGATGTTTCTGTTTGATTAGGGGCTAGGAAATGGAGCTCATACTTGAAAGATCAGGAACATTTCCACAGGACACTGACTTTGAGTGTTTTCAAGTGAGAGAGTCTGGTGCAGTATGTGTATCAAAGGAAGTGAGGGAAACCAGTGAAAGTGGTGGCCTGATGGTGTTTGAATGTAAACTTCACTTTATGAAGATGTTCTAAGTGTATGTACGTAGCTATGAGAAATAATAAGGTCAGGAGCAGTCTTTTACTGCTAAAGATAAGCTGTGAGTGTAGTTCAGCCCTTCCCTTGGGAAAGGATCTGGGGCCCAACATAAACCCTGAATATTGCAACAAAATGCCCACTGAAAGAAGACGGGGAAGAGAGAATCCCTGCCAAGAAAGGGAGACTCATTTTGCAAAGCCTAATGAGGCCTGAGAAACCATGCCTCTGGGATCTGTCTAGATTCCATGAATCAGCCAGAGAGGGACTGATGAAAGCTAATAATGCTCCACAGCTATAGTCTCAAGTTCTTTGCTCAAATTTGTGTTCATTGTAGGCTTACAGTCATTAGAAGAGAAGACATCTCTGCTCTGCAGCCTCAGCCAATGTTGCTGTTGGCCACTGTGTGCCACTAAAAATGATTTATATTCACAAAAGTGGCCTTTTTCATTAAAATAATTTTTATGTCTCTGAGATTATTTTATGAAGGCAAGTTTGAAAAATTCCTTCATGGAAAACTTCATTTTTCCTTAATTTACAATTCTTTTGTGGCAGACATTTTTCTAAATCAGCCCCACTCTATTTTATGAAAAACAATTTGGTTGTACAGGAAACAAAAAATGTTGGCATTGCATGGGGAAGCTGAGGCTGAGAATTTGTTGCTTAGAACTAAAATTCACAGTGACTGTAGCTGATACATACTGGAGGGTTTAGCAGGAAAGCCCTCTCTGAAGTCAGGTCAGGCAAACCACTACATTCGTCCTGGAAATTAAGTGTTGATGTCAGATGTCATGCTTCTTAGCTTCTGACAGATTTTTGGCATATGCTTTAGCCTAACAGAATCGATCCTGCACAGTTTAAATCAATGGGACCTTATGACTTGAAAGGGATGAAGGATCATTTTGAAGAGTCTCTAATATGAATTACTTGGGTGCTAAGTCCTTGACAACTGGTTGTAGTTGGCTTCAAAACTACTTGGATACCTTGAAGAGCCCTTAATATCCCTGTCACTCATTTTCTCCCACCTGAGCATAGAATATCAGAAATCATTTCTAAAAGTGCAAAAAAGTTGTATTACTGGAAATTATTTCCTAAAAAAACTTAGTTCTTGGAAACAAGCAGAACAAAGTGAGTAACTGGGAGGAAAACCAGTGAATAAGTAAGGTGATTTATCCTGTGCACTGTAGACTCAGGCAAAGCACATAACTTACGAATTTACCTGCAGAATAGCTCCATGCTGATGTGATAATGACTCCAGTTGAGGTGGAATCCATAAACTGTTAGTGGCATTTGTCAGTGGCTTCCTCACCCAAATTTTTCATAAGACAATGAGTGTTACAGCTGACTTGGAGCTATAGAAATGACAAAGGTTAAATGCTAGTACTGCCTTACAGCAGACCAGGTAGTAAGGATGTTTTTTTCCTCTTGATCTTTGACAACTTCCATTTTTGTACAGCTGGTTACTAGGACTTTGTGCTCAGAACCACTTTTGTTCTTACTAAAATTACATATATTTTCTCATATAAAACATGGTTTGTACATTGCAGCCTAAGTCATACATGACATTTGGTTTTTAAATGGGGAGTAGTGAATGTAGGATTGGAATGTGTCTGTATGAACCACTGTAAACTTTCAGGTTCCTTCATGATGAGTTCATGGCCTGGTAAATGAACAGTGCCATAATGGGGCGCTCTTTTGCCTAGTCTCTCCTCCTTGTGGAAGAAATCTTTCTGTAGAACCAGCAGTCTTCTATGTTCAGATAACCCCACAATGTGGAACGTTTAATGACTTTGGAAATATCTCCAGGCTGTATAAAGAGTTGATTCATACTCGGTAGAGGGAGATTTTGAAGCCTGTAGACATTTTTTCACTGTTTTCAATGCAAAAAGGTGCTGTCTCACATTTAATAGGTTTCCATTGAATTTACTTTCTGCCCTTTAATGATGGCCTACTTGCTTCCCTGGACTTATTATTTCAGAAGGTTTCATTTAAGGAAGTTCTTTCTGTAAATTAATGTACTGCAGATTTATTCTTTATCATGTCTACATTTGATATATATATAGTATTTAAGTTTGTATTCACTTAGCAAAGCATTTACTCCATTATCATGTAATCATTTCCAGCCTAAATATGAAATCTAGAGATTAATGTACTATAAATTTCTTCTTGCAGCAGTTTTATTGCTATATTAGTTATTAAGTTTTGTTTGCATAGAACTTCCAGAAAGGGAAAGATAGATAAAAGATTTGTTTATGCTTTAAATTAGAGTGAATCTTTTTATAGTTGGTTCAGACTGAAAGGCTAAAGACTATGGCCCACACTATCTTTACAGATGGTCAAATGTTGCCAGTCAAATTTGGAAAAGTCAGAAAGAGTTTTGACGTGACTTTGTGATTTTCTGTTATCTTTTATTTGCTAGGATGGTGACAGATTTATTTTTTTTAAATCCACTAAAAGCATGGGCTGAAAAAAGTAGAAAAAGATTGTCTAACTTTTACTTTTATTACTAGATCATCAAAGGAAATACTAGTATCTCACACTTACATTTCTTTTTCTGTTCAAAGGATACTAAACTTTATGTCAAGGAGACTAGAAGGACATCAAGCAGAAAGTAAAGAGCTAAGGTAACCCTTCAGCTCCTACAGAAGCTTGATCACCTCCATGTGGAGCTGGCCAGCAGCTCAACACAGAATATAAACACTTAGCAACAGCTTGAGACAGGGCACAAGGGTATTTCAGGACTTGGTAAGTCAGAGCTTCATTGTTACTGAATCATACGGTCACTATTTCCCCTACAAGGCAGAATGCTTTCAGCTGGGAGTCCTACTGGTATCTGCTCCGTTTAAGTATTGTGATGTATTTGTGTTGAGTGAGGAAAGCTATTGAAGTCTCAGTTCAATTTGCATGGAAGACTCAGAAATAATAGGGAAGAAAAGAAATGCATTATTTTCAGCATTACCATCTTCTGTTGATAACCAGAATTTCTTTCCAGATTCAGCAATATGACATAGTTTCTCATAGCATTCTGTTGCAGAAACTGTTGGCCTCTGGACTGATTGTTCAGGCACACACTCTTCTGGGTGGAAAACTGGTTGGATGGCCAGGCCCAGAGAATGGTGGTAAATTGCCAGCTGAAGGCCAATTACAATTAGTGCCCCCAGGGCTCAGTGCTGGGTCCAGCCCTGTCTTCATCAACGACCTGGATGAAGGCATTGAGTGCACCATTAGAAAGTTCGTGGATAACACTAAGTTGTGTGGAAGTGTTGATCTCCTGGAGGGTAGGGAGGCTTTGCAAAGAGATCCGAACAGGCTGGACCGCTGGGCAGAGTCCAATGGCATGAGGTTTAACAAGTCCGTATGCTGGGTCCTGCACTTGGGGCACAACAACCCTATGCAGCGCTACAGACTAGGAGAAGTTGGGCTGCAAAGTTGCCTGGAGGAGAGGGACCTGGGGGTGTTGGTTGACAGCTGACTGAACATGAGCCAGCAGTGTGCCCAGGTGGCCTAGAAGGCCAATGGCATCTTGATTTGTATCGGAAACAGTGTGACCAGCAGTTGCAGGGAGGTTGTTCTCCCTCTGTACTCGGAACTGGTGTGACTGCTCCTTGAGTACTGTGTGCAGTCCTTGAGTACCGTGGGCCTCTCACCACAAGAAGGATGTTGAGGGTCTGGAGCGTGTCCAGAGAAGAGCAACAAAACTGGTGAAGGGGCTGGAGAACAGGCCTTATGAGGAACAGCTGAGAGAGGTGGGGTTGTTTATCCTGGAGAAGAGGAGGCTGAGAAGGAGACCTCATTGCTCTCTACAACTACCTGAAGGGAGGTTGTGGGGAGGAGGGATCTGGCCTCTTCTCCCAAGTGACAGGGGACAGGACAAGAGGGAATGGCCTCAAGCTCCACCAGGGGAGATTTCCAGGGGCACTGGAACGGGCTGCCCAGGGAGGTAGTTGCGTCACCTTCCCTGGAAGTATTTAAGGCATGAGTGGATGAGGTGCTGAGGGGCACAGTTTAGTGATTGATAGGAATGGCTGAACTCAATGATTCAGTGGGTCTTTTCCAACCTAGTAATTCTATGAATCTATGTCAGACTTTTAGAAGAAACTTGTCATATATTAATCTATAGATTTCATATTTGCACTGACAAGATCATAAGAATAATACTTGGTTCTTTACTGAATAAAAACCTTGTGTATATCAGATATAAGAAAATATCTGCAGTATAAAAGGTTATACACTTACATCTGTTTACCTATATAGATACCGATGGTAGCATAGTTGAAAAGGATTTGGTGCTTGATTTTTTTTCTTCTGAGCTACTACTATATATCACTTATCCCCATTACTAATAAGACAAAAATCACCAACAGTAGAACTCCCAAGCAAAATCTTTTCGAGCATGCTATGTGTTTTTATATGGTAAATGTATATAAGCTAAACTAAGATATATTCTATAAAAGAAATAAGTTGCTACACACATTGGGATGTAATACAACATATTTTATGACAGATGCATGCACCGTTCATTGTCCAAAATCAATGTATAGATCCTTATACTATGAATGAAGTGCAACTGTGTTGGGTTGGTCAACCAGAGAGACATTATATTCTGTCTTTTATTTCCTGTCTAACCTTTCCATTCCTTTTTTTTGTCAGTTATCAAAATGCACAAAGCCACTTCCACCAGACCACTTATCCCCTGCCGAATTGAACCAGCATTTCCATAAAGAATGTTTCCTCTGAGCTTGGCAGCATCACAGATGGACGGGAAGAGGTGCTGTCTGGTGATTCAATGCAGCAGGGGACACATGCTCAAATGGCAGCAATGGTGTACAATTAACATAGGCCAAAACACATGAAGGAAATTGTAGAGAGAGTGAAAAGCTGCAGAATCCTTAGCTGTAACTCACTCAAGGAATTCCAGTTCTCTTTGCAATAAGGAAAAAAGGCAGGTTAATAAGGCACTGATTATTTTTGTAAGGCAAGCTATGGCCCTCTTTTATACAGAATTATGAATTATCATAGCTGATTCTAGCTGACTTCCACGTGAAAAATGTTCTTAGGGAGAGTTTGTAGAACTTGAATGATAAATTGTCTTGGATTTACCATTCCTCCACAAAGATTTAAAAAACACTCACAAACTCAGTTTTGTTAATCATTTTAATACTTTAAAACAGAAAAATGTTCTTGAGTTATCTTTACTGAGAGTCATGTTTTATTGTGAGTTCCCCTGTACTACCACACTGACTGTAGTGTAGTTTTGACTGACTGTTATAACTCTTCCATAAGGTATGAGATTGAAGCTTCAAGACTTGTCACAAATATTGCTCAACCTCTCCCAGGAGGGGAATCCTTCCACTGAGGCATGATGGGATCATTCTAAACATTACTCAGTGCTGTGCTTCCATAATTCTGTTTATCTGGGCATAACACCCACTACACTATCTAGTGTATCATGTTGCCTCTCTTTCTTCAGCCCTGTAAGCATCACTGTAACATCCACTTGTTTGCCTGTTAAAATATATAGCACTAACCATCCCCCTAGCAGCCTCTGCAGACTCTTTGGAGCTTCTCCATTTTCAAGGGCACAAGGCTGCTTGAGGTTGATAAATTCATGAATTAATAATACTTAGCACTTTTCATCCATGAATGTCAAAGATGAGAAACCATTGTTATTCTCATTTTTATCAAGGAGGAAATTGAGCTGTAGAAATGACATGTACATAATTACTTTTGAAGCCAATGGTAGATCCAGGAAGGGAACGTAATTTTCTGCACTAAGCTTGCATTGTAGCCATCACATTGAACTGCTTCATAGTGCCCTTTGTGGAACAGCGCAGTCTTATTAGAGTTGAGATTTAAGTCCCACAAGAGTCAGGAAATTAAACTCTGCCACAGAATGTGTTCATTGTACGTTTTTATTGGGCATGACCTATATATTACGAAGTGGCCATCCTCTTTCCAAAGGGTAGCTTTCAGAGGACCACATTCTAGTAAGTGATACATATTTCATTATTTACCAGAATTCTCATTTATTTTATACACCAACTGCAAACAAAGCAACATCAGTTTTATTATTCAAATTTTCATTTCTGTACTAATTAGAACAACTCTATTGCCCTGGCTTTTAAAAGATTGATTTAGAAAATGTTTAACAATGTAAATCATAGAATGGGTTGGATTGGAAGGGACCTTAAAGTGCATCCAGTTCCAACCCCCATGCAAGGGGAGCAGGGAGACCACTGGATCACATTTCTCAAACCCCATTCAACCTGGCCTGGAACACCTCAAGGAATGGTACATTCATGACTACTCTGGGCAACCTGTGTCAGTGCCTCACCACCCTCACAGGAAAGCATTTCTTCCTAATATCTGAACTAAATCTCCCCTCTTTTAGCTTAAAATCTTTTCTCCTCATCCTGTCCCTGCACTCCCTGATAAAAAGCCACTCCTCAGCTATCCTGTAGCCCCTTTCAGTACTAGAAGGTTGCTATAAGGTCTCACTAGAGCCTTCTCTTCCCTAGGTTGAACAAGTCCAACTCTCTCAGTCTGTCCTCCTATGGGTCTTTTCGAGTCTTTAGCACTTTTTTTAGGATAGTCCAAAGATTATTTGGACACTTCAGGGCTGAGAAAAGTCATGCTGAAGTATCCAGGGTAAAGACTCATCCCATTCTGGATGTAGTCTCCTGTCATGCTTTACTTTGATATTCCTCACACAAATCTTTTATTTAGCAAGGGTGTTCTATATTTTCCAGTACCAGCCTCATTTCCTCAAAGCATCTCTTGACTATCATAATTCATGTTTCACTGTCAAAACACTTTTCTTGGTATGAGTAATGCTTTTCTCTCCCAGATTACTCTGGGAGAGTTATTATTGAGGAATAGGGAATGCTCTGCCAGCATGTCAGCTACTATTTAGCAACTGAGATAGTTTCAGGTGCAACTGTATGTAGAAAATACAGATAAAGCCTGTTAACCTGTGGGCTGAGACAGACAGGCTGGTTATTCAACAGACCCTAGGCATGTCCTCCTCATTTTACTGTTAAAATCCTGACATTGTTTCTAGGAAAAAAACTGTAAGGTTATCTTGCTTCCTAAAAACTGGTTTAAGTTTAAATTAAATATTTTTTTTTTACACAGCTTTTTTTGGAAAAAGGCAGCCATGAGGTTGCACACCTTAAAACAGCAGTGAGTTTACAGATATTGATTTTATTGACATGATTTGTTTTTGTTTCTGTTATTTTCTTGATCTTAAGCTCTTCTTTTTCTCATCTCAGCATTTTTGTCACTGAGCAACTTCTGAGTTATCATCTCTGCTGCCTTGAACTGTATAATTTGTGTATTTCACAGAATCACCAGGTTGGAAGAGACCCATCAGATCATTGAGTCCAACCATTACCATCAAACACTAAACCATGTCCCTCAGGACCTCATCTACTCATGCCTTAAACACCTACAGGGAAGGTGAATCAACCACCTCCCTGGGCAGCATATATGCCTAATGACCCTTTCTATGAAAAACTTCCTCCTAATGTCTAGCCTAAATCTCCCCTGGCAGAGCTTGAGGCCATTCCCTCTTGTCCTGTCCCCTGTCACTTGGGAGAAGAGGCCAGATCCCTCCTCTCTACAACCTCCTTTCAGGTAGTTATAGAGAGCAATGAGGTCTCCTTCTCAGCCTCCTCTTCTCCAGGCTAAACAACCCCACCTCTCTCAGCCGTTCCTCATAAGGCCTGTTCTCCAGCCCCTTCAC
>WAAB01013130.1:33786-56432 GCA_013389865.1 Piaya cayana
GGGGATGGCTTTCTCCTGAGCTGCTAGGATCTCCTTTTTGAAGATCTCCCAGCCCTCATGGGCTCCCTTGCCCTTAAGTACTGTCTCCCATGAGACTTTGCCAACCAGCTTTCTGAACAGTTCAAAGTCTGCCCTCTAGAAATTTAATGCTACTTTCCTGCTAAGCATCCTCTTCACTCTGCCTAGAACAGAAAACCCTATCATCTTGTGATTGCTTAGTCCCAGGCATCCTCCTACTGCCACATACCCCACAAGGTCTTCTCTATTCCCAGACCTCAAGTCCAGGAGGGTACCTTCCCTTGTTGGTTCATTCACCAACTGTGCTAGGAAGCTGTCTTCCACACACTCCAGGAACCTTCTAGACTGCTTCCTTTCTGCTCTATTGTAGTTCCAGCAGATATCAGGGAGATTGAAATTTCCCAAAAGTCTCCCCCTCTTATGTTAATAAGAGTTACTACCTAAACCCTTTGTTTCCTAGACAAAGCAGAAAACAGTCTAAAACCATAGTAAATCTGTCTCAAATTTAGTAATCACTAGAATAACATAGTGGTGCTGTGAAACTTGTTGCAATGTAGTGTTGCATCACTGCTACTATTTGTTGCTATTATTTTAGTAAAATAAATTATGGTGTAATCCATGGTTTGAGATTAAAACTACAGTTTTAATATAGCATTTTTAGTTTGCATAATACTCATAGTCCAGGACAGTAAGAGTTTTGAGCAAAATAGATACCTTGGAAAGAAAAGCCACATGGGATTTGTTTTTGTTTCAAAACTTCATTAAAAAGTATTTATCATTACCATCAAATATGACGCGGAAAAATCACATTCCAAAATGGTCCTTAAATTAACTTTGTTTTCACCATGTGACTTCTTATGTAAAAATAGCTTAAAAGCCAAATGGTACTCATTTCCCATAAAAATCACATCCAAAAATGAACTATTCATTCTGAAAGCCACAAGCTCCCTAAAAACTAAAAACAATTACAGAGTGGATTTTTATGAAAATTATTTTCAGACTCCTGAATAAGGATTTTCTCTCAGATTCTAGTAAAAGTAGGTTAGGTGTCTCATGAGTGCTGCTACAGTGAATAATTTGGAGGAGCTGAGCCAACTATGTGCAGAATTCTGATTTTATTTTATTTTATTTTTTTTACAAATATATGAGTGTTGGAACATATAGCACACATTTGAAATTCAGATTTCTAAAAAGAATTTGCTCAAGTGCAGTCTTCCTAAAATTTAATTCAGTGTCTATGCTCTGTCTTTTCTGTAAGTCTAGCAGATGCTTTAGCAGTGACAGGAAGTAGTTATTTTAAATATAAAAGGTTTGGAAAAGAGAGAGATTAATTTCTCCTATGTATCTACCACCTCTTTGAAAAGGTGTTCAAACATTTTACACCTTGAAACCATGGGAAGGAGGGTCACAGAGATGATCCAAGGGCTGGAGCATGTCCCCTATAAGGACAGGCTGAGGACTTGGGGTTGTTCATCCTGGAGAATTTATAAGCAGCCTCCCAGTATTGAAACGGGCTGTAGGTAAGGTAGGGGGAGCCCTCTATGAGGGAGTGCAGGGATAGGGTGAGGGGGAATGGTTTTAATCTGAAAGAGGTGAGATTTTTAGATTAGGTATTAGGAAGAAATATTTTCCTGTGAGGGTGGTGAGGCACTAGCACAGTTGCCCAGGGAAGTTATGGCTGCCCCATCCCTGGAGGTGTTCAAGGCCAGATTAGATAAGATTTTGAGCAGCCTGATACAGTGGGAGGTCACCCTGCTGTGGCAGTGGGGTTGGAACTAGATGGGCTTTAATTTGCTTTCCAACCCAAACCATTCTATCATTCTATGAATAATTTCATCATCGAAGTGATGCATCTTGATCCTCACAAAAGCTAATTTGCATCCTTCCTTTATAAAATAATTATTATAGAAAGAATTGGCCTTTATTTGTGTAAGATGCTTGTGAACCCTCAGAAAACTTTACTAGTGGGTAGTCAGATTAAAGCAAGGATCAAAACATTCTTATCCTCAGAACCTCTGAGGAATGGGTCTGGGTATGACCATAAATACAACCTGACTTCCTCCAGTGCCTGTGGTCGCAAACATCCTGCAGAGTGCCGATGTCTGTGTGCCCAGTGCAGGACTTGGCCATCTCCAAGTACAGCCTAGTCTCTCCCACTCTTCAGATACGTGGGGTTTTGTCCCCTCTGTAGGCTGTCAGCCACACCTCCAAGTTCTTTTCTCCCATCCTGCTTGTCTTGGCGATTGCCTAAGAAGCTAATGTGGAAATAGCAAGTGAGAGCTACTGATGTGGGCTCTAAGAATCCATAGGTTGTTTTCCTTTCCTCACCAGAAAAAGCTGCAACCTCTGTCAAAACACTCTACCAAGTAATTGCAGTAATATGATGATTAAAAAAAAAAAAAGCTAGTTCCTTAAAAAAGCCCATATTTTTAATTTCACATTTCACAGTTCTTGTCAGTGAATTCTCATAAAACTAGTACTAGTATAGGTGGTAACAGTTTATCTGAGCTAACTAATTTTTCTCTTCTGGCATTGTTTGGTGATGAAATTGTTTGATCTTTGATGACATTTTGTATAATAAACCCACAATACATTAAAGAAATGTAAGAAGACCAAAAGTTTTGTCTCGGTCTAAGTACTATATGAGCACTTATCAGAAATATTATAGTTCAATGTCAAAAGCATACCTAATTTGAAAATATGTTCCACATATTGCCCCCCCAATAAAGTTGACAATTTTTCCACAGAATGTTTTTTTATTTGTGATATGTAGCTTCATGTTATCTAAACCCAGGAACTCCTTTCTGTAGGTGTTTCAAAGAGAAATACTCTGTACCACTAGTTAATATTTTATGATTATGTACTGAAATTTCCTTTTTTTGCTTGCTAATTTGTGCTTAAATAGAAAATCCCTTGCGCATTTAGTTATTGACAAGCATGTACTCAGTCCTCATGAAAAAAATACAGGCAAAAAAGAAAGACTGAGAAAATAGACCTCAGATGCAGCAAATGTTTGCTTATTTCAAGCTTTTGCTGAAGCGTGTTTGGTTAAGTTCTACTGAAATCAGCCTGACTAAGATTAATGCTAGCAGAAAAGTCATTTACAAATGTGACATAAATTATTTTGTTCATTGGATGACTTTTATTGAGGTGAACGTGGGTGTCTCTAAACGGTACATTCCCCAGGAACTGAGTTGAGTAGAAATTGCACAAGAGTTTAGAAGTACTGGAGAGCAATGAACTGAGTTCTGAAACGGAGATCTATTGAATACTTAAGTTCAGCTCATATTTATAAGTGCCTCACAATAATCTACAGATTTTAAGATCTGCCTTAACATGCTATTGGTGCATGAAGTGATCCCAGAACTTTGCATGTGTTTTCTTCTTTAATTCCACACTTTGTTCTTTCACTGGCAAGCTCTTAAACTTATAATATGCCAAATTAAAGTTAAATAATCTGTTATTTTTCTCATTAATTACATAATTATAATGCACAACTATAAAATTGCTTTCAGTCTAAATCACGTCTAGGCAGAGATTATGAGTAATTAATATAACAAATAATTTTGACTACATCTAGCAATAATTGCTGTCTTGAAGAATTTTCAAAAACCCTTAAGTAATTTTATTCTACATACAGTATTGCAACAATTCTTTAGCAGTTACTAATTAATTACTCAAAGAAGTAAGTAATTAATTGCTATGTTGAGTTACACGTTCTAGAACAGAGTATATTTTTGCTTTCAGAACTGTTGGTGAAAGGCTGCTTCTGGTCCCCGGGTCTGGAACCCCAGAAGCTCTCAGCCTACCACTTACATCTGCTGTTCAGCAATAGGGAACACCACCTGAACTACTGGTCTACCCCATCCTAGGAGCCACAGGAACTGGTAAGTGATTGTACAATTGAGCGCCTAAGTCCCTAAATGCCAAAAGTTCCCATGAAAATCATCCATCAAGCTGCAGCACAAGGATAATGCCTGTAACAGTCTTCCCAAAGCCCTGTTGCAGTAAGAGCTCTGGAAACCTGAAATGAGTCTCAAGCAGAAGGAAAATTTTTGTATTTGTAGTAGGAAAACAGTAAATTTCTTTTGCTGGTAACCATTAGAGTATGGGGGAGTGGGCATGTTTGTACACACACACTCATTGCTTGATAGCTAAAGGGGTGTTGGGCAGCTGTGAACAGGAATGTTGTTCAAAGGGGGAGTGATCCAAGAGCATGCCGTTTCACTCAAAAGACAAACTGTGCTGTGAGATAGTTTAGGAACCTTTGATATACTATTATCCTAGGGCATTGCACATGATAATGTGGGTCTGTGAAAGTCTGTCACTTAAAAGGCCATCTAGTACCATGTTTTATACAAGTTAATACCCATATTATCAGTAAATCTCTTCTTTAAAAGATACATGATGTAAAATTTAAAAGTAAAATTTAATTTCCTTTCCTCACCAAATACTATGCCTCAGTACCAGGCTCATGCTTTAAGGTGCATTTCACTAAGGAATCATTTTCATCTTCTGTACTCTCTGTTGCCTCCTTATAATGTCAGGTGTTTATACATGTTTTATGCTTTCACCTGACCTTATCTTCCCACTAATACTGAGATAAAAATTGCTGCTGCTGCCACCACTCACATCAATTCGTTCCCTAGAGGCTATTCTACCATATTAATCAAAATGGGAAAAATTCAACAACTCTGAGAAAGAAAGGCCCATAGAAGTGAGATTTAAACTTGTTACAGTAAGGGAAAAACACTTAGAGGAAATGTTATGTGAGATGTGAAAGTCCTAAGACCCAAATTACAGATATCCAATGCTTGTCTCCAAAAAAAAAAAAAGTAAAAAGAAGAGGTAACTCAGTGGCCTTGATCAGAAATTTTCCAGATGAACATGTTTTCATCATAAAAATAGCCATTTGTCCAAGATTTACAGCAGCATGGTCAGGCATGCTGTTGGATCAGTTTGTTTTGACCAAATACTCTAACAACATAAGAAGTTTGTATTTGGAGAGAAAAATTTTGCTTTGTTCTATTTTAAGATGATTGTGTTTCAATGTTTAAAAATTTCCTAGTGCTGTGGGAGCTACCTGGCCTGAAATTAAAGTTTAATTTCCTCAAAATACAATTTTCCCCCTTAGAATTTAATATTGCAAAACTTCTCCCTTGCTTTCTGATGTTATTTTGTTTCAGGTAAAGGGGATATTTAAAAAAAAAACCCACAAATCTCTCTGAAATGAAATTTCTGGTACTCTGTAATAGGTGTACAATGCAATAGCGTGACTTGCAAATTAATACAAAATCTCTACCAAAGCATCTCAAGCCTTTCCTTCCAGCATGTCATCTAGGCATCATCCAGAGATGTTTATGAAGTAGAATAAAACCTGTTCTTTCTTGCTTTTTTTTCTAAAACTTCAGGTTTGTGTTTTTGTTAACACCACTGACTTTATTGCATGTGAGAATGTTTCACAAAAAGCAAGGTTTATTTGGGGACTTTAAGAAGATTTTGGGCTCCTAAACTTATTTGATTGACATTGTTAATATTACTATTACACTAAATAAAATAAAATGGACCTCATGTTTCTCTACAAACAGTAGAATTAGAAAATAAAGATGCTCTTTTCCAAACATCCTATATATCCTATATCCTATTACATCTTATATCCTATTTCAGCAACATCCTATATCCTATATCCTATTTCAGCAAAATATCCAAGATTTGTCAGCAGAAAACTCATAATCCTCTTTCATTGTAGTGTGCTATTAATGCACTAAGCTAAAAATATCCTATACATACTAAAAAAAGTAACCATATTCTGAATCCCAGCCTAAAGGTTTAACACTGAGATACTGTTTCAAATCTTTCTCCTGTGAAAATTGGGTCCAAGTCATAATAAATTAGATTCCAGAAAGTGTTTCTCAAGCTGTTATTTGCAGGCTAAATTGGGTTTGAGAGAAGACTTATTTGGGAATTTATTATTGCATTCCTTATAAAACAACATGTAGTAGTTTTCTTTCAATAACTTGTGACATATTCAGAGAAATCTGAAAAGGATTAGCTGGCTGTAATACCAAACATATTAGAACAATCCCTTTATATCTGACAGCAAATTGCAAACAGTAGCTCCGATCCTATAAGCTGTGGACCTTATGTTTTAGAAGTGCTGAAATATTCAAGAGCTTATTAATAGTCAGTGCTTATTGCTTTGTCCAACGGAAAATGTGACATTCCTCCAAATATTTGAAGTTACAGCAAGAGGTGTGTGTAGCTGGGAATGGGAATCTTGGGAATTTCAAAGTGACCTTATTGGAGACTTCATCACACTCTACTGCTTCCTCAAAATGGACGTAGTAGGAGTAGGTGCTGATCTCTTCTGTCAGTGGAGACCAGTGACAGGGCCTGAGGGAGCAGCAGGAAAATGTGCCAGGGGAAGGTTAGATTCTTCCCCTAGAGGGTGGTGAAGCACTGGAGCAGCTCCTCAGGGAAGCAGTCAGGGCACCAAGCCTGGCAATATTCCAGAAGCATTTGAACAACTCCCTTAGACAGATGGTGTGAATATTGGGGTTGTCCTGTGCAGGGACAAGAGTTGGACTTGATGACCCTTGTGGGTGCATTCCATCACAGGACATTCAGGTTTCATTCTGTAATGGAAACTCTACTCTCTTTAAAGACGTGAGCATACCAACATGCATACACCAAACATCTTCATAAAATCTATATTTTGGTAATCTAAACTGTACAGGAATACTTGTTGCATGTGTGTAGCAATGTTTGGAAGAGGCTCTAATAACTGTTCTAGCATCTTTACCTTGTGACTTTTGTAAAAAAACTTCTTCACGGTGTGTAAAGTACTGTACAATTTAAATAAAATTTAAAATTTAGATTAGTTGCAACAATTTCCAGGATGATTTAATAATATAGAATTCATATATCTCACATGTAAATTTAATAAAATAAAAGATAAAATTTTAATCAGATGTGGCTTCAAATTAGCCCATAGACAGAGCTGGACAGGGTAATGTCTTTTCTCTCCCAAAAAGGAAAGGGGTTTAAGAAACAAATGAATAATAAATGAGTAATATAATTTTTTGGGCTTCCTCTTCTTCTCTTTTTATTTTTTGTTTGTTTTCAAGAAAAAAAGGTGTCACTCTACCAAACAGAGAACGGGAAACAAGATGTTATTATTATTTTTTTTTAACACCAGAACAAAGTATATATAAAATTGATTTATATGTAAAGATTTAGCACATTATGCAAATATGTGGAGGATCCAATTAATTTATTGAACATGTCATATGGCTGCCAGTGCACCAGGCTTTCCAGGGAGCCCTAGCCAAAAAGATGGAAAGGCAGAAATTTTTTATTCTTGTTTGCACTGTCAAAATTTAATGGACTTTAATTCTGCACAAAAGCATCTTCACAGCTTCCAGGGTCACACACCAAGTTCTCCAATACAGAACACATGGCTAAGAAACATCATCATGGACCTCCTTGGTAATATTGCTTTTCTATGGAGATTCTGTTTTAAGTACTTTTGCTGTCTAACAATATCTGCATCTTGCTGTTATAGTGCTGTTTGGTAACATTTGTTCTGTGCTTATGCCATTTGTGATTGGGAAAAAGAGAAAGAATTTGATTTTTAGGGAGAAAAGATGTGCACTGTTTTCAGTCAGAGAGTGCTTTATAAATCTGATTACTAATACAGGTGGGTTTTGCATCAATGTGGATATTAGAAAGCTATAAAATGTTCCTATAATGAGTTGTACAAGCAATGTAATATGGGAAAGTTTCTTAATATAGAAATTTATTTATTCATAAATGTTACTGAAACAGGATAGCAGAAACATCTGAAGGTTGTTTTTTTACACAGAAATGCATTACAGCAACTTTTCTTCTTTTGCTTCAAGCAGTTAGCTAAAAAATATTTAAGACTATTTTAGAAAGAGAAATGTAATGTTAGAAGATGAAAGTAAGCCAAGGTGTGCCCTTGCTTACAGATCTAACTGACATTATGAAGTGTACCAGGAACCTATTGCCATGAGATTTTTAATATTTATTGTGTTTGTTTTATTTCTTAATACCAGAGGCAAAAGCTCAGCTTCACTTTATAATAAATCAGGAATTTTCTTCTTGCAGTTTAAAAGTGAGTATTGCAAAGGATGACCCGCAGTGCTCTTTCCACTTCCTAGGTCCTTTTATGTGCTGCATCTGTGGAGAGATGAATATTTCTTCCTCCTGTATCCCTAGAGGAGAATTTAATGAGAAATCTGTCCTCCTGTTTAAAGACGTCTGTTCAGTTTCCTACCTTGCAGTAGGGGCAGGAGATCTTCCCCTGACCCCAAAAGTATCACTTGAGGGGATATCATGTTGCTTGCATGCTGGTAGATCCATTATCATTAGTTAGAGCAGGTAAGCAGATGTGCAGGTTGCACAAATGCAGGACAACATTTGTAAAGGAAAATATAGAACAGACTATACCGTTCTTAATAATTTGCACACATGCTAGACTTGTCCAAACACATTAGGTGTAATTGTCTACCTTTCCAGAGATCTCTCAAGCATACTGTGGTAGACCATAAGGTCAGGAGAAGGGGTAATTGCCAAAGCAGCTGTCATCGAGCAAATGACTTAGCTGAAATGTACAAAGGCTTCCTGCTTGTCTAATAGCCCTCTGTGAACTGCAACACTTCTTCGCTCAATGTTAAAATTGCTGATACTGGGTGAGCTACAAGCATCACTTGTGTGATTAATTTTTTTTACATTGAGCAGGGGATAAGCATAAGTGCTCCTTGGCTGTTGTATTTATTTTCAATAAAACCACAATTATTTTGAATAGCTGGTGAGCTAACACTAGATGTCTTAGAGTATAACAATGTAAAAGATCATTCTTTACATTTCAGTGACATTGGTTAAATATAAAGTAGCTATAATGCCTTTCTTGGGCTCAATCTGACTTTGAACTTCTGTCAAAGAAATTAGAATTAGACCAACAGTTGTGTTTAAAAAAAGGATCAAATCTGGGCAACAACAATCAGTTTAAACTTCAGTGCAGGTTGCAATCAAACCTTAAATCTAGAGAAAGAGTTCTTATGTGCCTTTAAGTACTGACTTGAAAATGGAAGTGCTGTTTTCAATTTTCAGAGTGGAATGTCAGAAGTATGTTAGAACTGGACAATAAGGGAATTATTTATTTGGATAAGGCAGGGTCGATATTAGATATTTAATCAGTGTCCTGAAATCCATTTTTTCCACATTCTGGACTACCTGTTCCTAGTGACATAAACCAAAAGGACTCTGTAAATTTTCGCTCTGGGAATCCTGGCACAGTTGTCTTTTGATCCACATCAGTCATAGAATCACACTATGGTTTGGGTTGGAAAGGACCTTAGAGCTCATCTAGTTCCAGCCCCTCTTATGGGCAGGGACACCTCCCACTGGATCAGTTCATTCAAAGCTTCATCCAACCTGCCCTTGAAGACCTCCAGTGAAGGGGCAGCCACAACTTCCCTGGGCAACCTGTGCCAGTGCCACTACCCTTGAGGTGACAATGGGATAAAGTGAGACTCAGGGGCATCATTTTTAAAAATTATTTCTCTTTGCTTTTGCTGAACAGAAAAGCATGAAATATGTGAGCTAAGTGCATGCTTAAAGCTTCAAAGCCAAAGGCAAGTAAAAATATCTGGAAGTTCATTATTTAAGAAACAGTTTTTCTTTCTTTAAATTTGCCATCTCTGATTTCTGGAAGGACAAAACCATTTTTTTTCCAGCATCTGGGACAATCAGTTCTACACAGCTATAATTGGAGTTCTATAGTGCCCTATGTAGGAATAGATTTTATGTTGAGTGTCCTTTCATGTTTATTTTATTAACTTACTCTATAAGAAATCAGTTATTACCCTTTCTTCAAAGGAGTGATGCAAATGCTTTGTTTTTGTAAAATTTAAACCACTTTAGGCAGTGCTGAATCTTTTTCACTCTTGACAAACTCTTCCTGAATAATAACTAAGTTGGCAGATAGTAAATCAAAATGAGCAACTAAATTAACAAATTTTTGAAGTTTCCTTAAATTTATAGGGGAAATAATCATGAGAGTCACTAATATCCTCTTCTTGTATTCTTATTTTATTTTCCCTTTCAAGGGTATCTACCTTTCCAAAGCAGATAAAGTCTGCCCACAGACCTTTTCCCATCAATGTGTATACCAAAGTTTATGAGAGTAGGATTCTCTTGAGTCCTGTGGACCACTTTAGTAGCAAATATTTTTTATTGAACCTGTAGACAGTGTCTTCAAACAGATTCAGATATCAAACTGAGATAGCTAGCGCTACAATAAGTTGAGGATGCAATAACATATTTTTTCTTTTTACTTTTTTTTAAAGGTCATCATAATTCCTTTATAAAGTGCCAAAACATCAATTATTTGTGGGTTAAAGCTGTTGCCTTTATTTCAGTAGTGTATAAAAGTTACCAAATATTCCATTTCATAAGCATGTCAAAATGCTGACTTCACTCCTAATTTAAACCATCACAGCCATCTGCAATAAAATCATTCTTGCTTTGATTCCAGAACCATTGTCAGGCTCATAGACTAAACATTTAACCATTGCAAGCAGTCAGCAGTTTTATTACTTCTCCTGTCCTTGTAGAGGCATCCTGGATTCAATTTACCTGAGTACATCAAAGTATTTTAATTTTGCAGTATCTCAAGTATTTCAGAAAGTTTAAAGACTATTTGCCTTCTGAATCACTTGAATGTAAACTAAAATGAAAATTGTCTTGATGATTTTTTTCCACTTTAAATGACTGTCACATTTCTGTTCTGAAAAAGCCCCTGAAGCTCAAATGTAAGGTTTCCCCTGCCTATTTTTCCCAAGGAATTGTAAGTAAGCTGATTTCAAGTTACATGGGCAGCTTTCCTTCCTTCTTTCGGAGAGTCAAGTCTTGTAGAGTTCAATAAAGTAAACACCTACTAATGCCACCATTTATTTTAGCACTAGATTACAAATAAATACATGCTCAATCGATTCATCAGGCTAAGCTAACACACAACTAGCTCCAGACTGAAAATGGCATGAATGTTTAGACTGATTAAACAGTATTCAGCAAGAAAAAGAGTATTCAGAAAGAAACAGAAACATGAGTATCTGGCACAATGCAGTCACATAATAGTTTTGTTTGAAATATAATTAATTTGAAATATTTGAAAAATTGTGCAAGTAAATATTTCAATATAAGGCAGTAATTCACTAACATTTTTCATTGTTTTTTAAGCTTCAAAAATTACATGCATATATGTTCATAACTAAGTTTATTTTGGTCATTATGTATAGTAATAAGTCAACCCATGGACAGGCTGCTTGGTAACACCTTAGTCCATTCAAAATTTCTTTGAAGTTATAATACTGTCATGATACAGAGAGACGCTTTTGCAGTTAGGTGCATGATCTGGATATTATGGATATCATTATAGAAAAATAATATCTATATAATATATCTCTCTATATCTCCATATAATATCTATCATATTAAGGTTGAACGCATACATAAAGTCATAAGGTTGGAAAGGCCTTGTGAAGTCAGCTTAGTCTAATCCTCATGGCAAGGACAGAATCAACTGTGCCTATGTCACTCCTACTAAATTTTTGTTGAAATTTTCCTTAAAGATACATTGGCAGAATGAGGTCACCAGCCTGGCTGTCCCAGTGAGTCCCTCTCATTAACACAAACAATTTTTTTCTCCTAATGTGATTTCTCATAAAAAGTGAGTCCTGGTATTTTCCATTCTACTCATTAAAAGAAAACATAACAAATTATAAATTTCCTTTCCCCAGTATTCTTCTGTGTACTTGAAGACCTATCCTATACTTCCTGTCATCCTTTCCTTCTTTACTGCTGACCCCCTGTTTGTCCAGTCATTATTTGCAAGTCACGTTTTACAGTACTTTGTTTCACAGACTCATAGAACAGTTTGGGTTGGAAAGAACCTTAAAGCCCATCTAGTTCCAACCCCCCTGCCACAGCAGGTTCACCTCCCGCTGGATCAGGCTGTTCAAAATCTTATCTAATCTGGCCTTGAACACCTCCAGGGGTGAGGCAACCTGGGCAACTTGTGCCAGTGTATCTCTTCCCTCATAGTAAAATATTTCTTCCTTTTATCTAACCTAAATCTCCCCTCTTTCAGCTTAAAACTGTTCCTCCTTGAGGTATCCCTGCACTCCCTGTTAAAGAACTTGAATTCACTGTTCCCTCTGGACTTCCTTTTTTTCAGACTCCCTCCACCCATTCTGTGTCTTGCTTGAATTCAGCACCCAGAGCTGAGTCTCAAGGGGAAGGGCTGAAGGATACACCTGCAGATTGCACAAACTGACTTCTCCTTGGCTTTTCCCTTTGGATTATAAGGGGTATCTCAGCAGTATGGATAACATAGAGGCAAACAGTCGGATTCATTAGAAAATCCACCTAACTTCAGCAATCTGAACAGCCACAGAAGCATTATAAACTTCTGCTTCATGTGCCTTAGAATGAAAAGTTCTCTAATCACAAAATCCCATTTATGTAATAATTTTTTCTTTTTTTCTGTTTTTTTTTTTTTTTCAAGAAGAAAAGACAAGCCATTTAAAATTGTTGTGCCATATTTCCTTCCAGGCTGGTAACCTGTATGTCCACATGCTAGTTCATCTTCATAACATTAGTTAGCACAAAATTACAGACTTGTGAGAAGCAAAATGTAGCAAAATAAGTTAAAGGATGTATAAATATAGTCCTTATTTTATAACCTGGGCACTATATTCTTATTTTAAGATCCAATTAATCACTGGAAATTTTATTTTTCTTGCTGATCCTCTCTAAGACCTCTATGAACAGCAGAGAAAACAACTCAGCTGTAATAAGAACAGGGATTTGTTTTCCTTTTTAAAAATTAAAACATTGGGTAAAATAAAGGTCATTGAGCAACCTTTGAAAGAACAATTTTTTCCTTTTTTAGTTTTTTACTGGTTTTCAGTGCAACATGAAAAATCATTTTAAAGTTTGTCCATCTGTTTTATATATAACCTTAGCTGACCTTACACAAAGTGAAACAAATGCACAAAAAGATTTGCTGTTGGGTCCTTGCCAGTAAGGCAGAGCAAAAAGTAAAGAATATGTAAAGTTAGATCCTGCTCTGGTGTAAATTTGCCTAGCTCCAGTGGAGACTTCTGTTGATTTATACTAACAGTGGCTGAGGCTTTTCTTTCTTGTAAAAGACAGACTTGTTACACCCTGTCCTGCTACCACTGAAATCACCTGAAGTTACACTCTTCATTTTTGTGTAAAAAAGACACTCACTGAAGGAGCTGTGTTTGCTACAGATAAGCAAAATGCATCCATGTATGCAGCATGTGTTAGTAAGCGAATTGAGGAGAAAGGTTGCAGCATAAGTAACTGAGGTTTGTGGACCTGCAGGTGTAAAGCACAGCTTCAGCTGCACCCTGGCTTTGCACTGCTTGTGTACCAGGGTGAGTTCAAGTGCTGTATAACCAATCCAAGGAGATTGTTTGATGTCAGACTTGAAGCAAAGAGGTTCTCAGCATGCAGAGGTGAGGCTTGTGCCCTGCTTCTTTTTCTCCTGTTTGCCTAACTTCTCTCATGCAGTGTTGTTGTATGGACCAAAGGGGATCCTGAGGAAAGGAGGTCATGCCACAAACAGAATTAGGTGAGGAAAAATAGCATCTTTAAAATCACACACATCTTACTCTACACTTTAATAAAAGGTCCGTTAGTATGTCCAAGAGGTGAACTATGCCTTTTGTATCAACACTTCAATCTAATATGATTAATGAGTATGAAGTACAGTTCAGGGTTTTAATTAAAACTGTAATCCTATGTTACTGAACAGTGAAGTTCTACTTAAGTTTCTCAGAAGGTTATTTAATAGAATGCGACACCCCAAAGAGGCAGTGGACCAAAAGTCTCTCCTGAATTACATTTTGCAGATAGTTATTAACTTCAGTTTATAACAGAAATAAGCACATGTATGTTACAGTATGCATACATGGTGTTGCCTACATGTAGAGATTGCCTAAACTTTCCTTTAATAGCCAAAGTTTTTCTTGTTGTTATTTTGCCATGCTTCTTAGAATGAAAATTCTTTGTAGGACATCATCTGCCACACTTTTAAAATTTTTCTTATATGCACTTATGATTGACTTGCTTTTGCTTTTATGCTGTTATGGTGCTGTGTAAAGTGGAACAAAGCCACTAATTTCCATATTAAAAACACTGAAGGAATCAGAAAACAGTGGATTGGAGGAGGGGAGAATTCATGGAAAGGGTATGAGTCAAAATCATTTCCATTTAGGACAGTTTTTCATATAAGAACACATTTTTCCAGAGAGGCTTCTGTCAAGCAAAATAATAATTAATCTAGGTAAGGGTTAATATGGTAGAAGCTATGAATGCAGGGAGGGAGAAAATGCGAAGTGTCTCAGTCACCTAGCAGATTGCGAGAGATTTATCTCACCATTTCATATTTGCTTACCAAGTGCAGCAGAAGGTTTCTGGTTCTCTTAGCAAAAAGAATACAAAATTAGCTTAAGAAGCTGTTTACCAAACCATAGAACTGCCAGCCTGCCTTTCTGACATGCTTAAGGCTGCTGATGGTAACCTAAGGGGGTGGGGCTTCTTCAGGCCCATTTAATGTCATCTGCCAGCAGGCTTCTGAAGGCTTCATATGAACTAGAGGATGAGTCTGTAACAGCTTCTTGTAACAGGAGTTACAGGGTTGGCAACATTAAATTGACCAGCCAGGAGACGCTGTTTCTTGAAAAGATAAGCTGCTACGGAGTAGCTGATGTTAGCTGCTGCCCTACTGTGAGGCAAGGAATTTTGTCCCCTGCTAATTTTATATCCAACGGTGAGCTGGCACTTAGAGTTTCCATATAGCTTTTTCCTGCGTGCTGATACAGCTCTGACCAGATGATGCCCTGGGAAATGATTCCTGCTGGGGCATTTTGCCAGACTGCCAAGCCCTCCTTCTCTAGGCACCTGTCTGAAATCATTTGGAGTGGCTCTCGCAACTCTGCTTCAGCAGCTTGTCCTAGATTGTTGCGCTCCAGAGTGCTTGTGCAAGAGAGACGAAAAATCCCATAAAAGCTAATAGTTCTGGCACTGTCCTCTAACAGTATTTGACAGTGTTTATTTTGAGCCATTCTTCTCTATCTGTTTGGCTTGTTTTTATTCCCCAAGAAGAATAAATAACCAGAGAAATAAATTGTATTCCTAAATTATTACACAAGAACTGTAACTATATTAAAGGCTGGGTTGTGGCTCTAATGGAAATACAATTCAGAAGATGTTTGTTCTCCTTTTGGCCCAATTCAACTCTCTGCTAGAGGCATTTAACTGACCTTTTTTGAAAAGTATTTTCATACTCTGTTCTGGTGTGTGTGGGGGAGTTGATGAAAAAAATGGAAATATTTAAGCAAATAAATTGTGACATTTTAGTTAATTTAAATGATGTTCAAGCCACTCCATCCCTGCAATGATAAAGGGGAAACATAACCTGCACAAAATTTTCTGAACCCCTGCTGCCTCTCATCAGCTTTGCACTCTGTTTCTTCTCTGCTCCCATCTTGCTAGTGGGCTACAAGAACAGCTAATTCAGCTCTGATAGGTAAAGTTCTTCCTTTTTCCTACTCCCTCCTTAGCAACCAGCTTGAGAAAGCAGCAGAACACCCTTTGTTTAATGCACCTTTAGAGGATTACCTCCAGCATGTGTCAGCAGTATTCTCGGCTAAGTCACCCTCAGTGACTCCTCAAAATCTTTCAGCTGTGTTGCATTGTATGCTTTATTATTGCTGTCTTAGTTCTTCTGGTCAACCTACTTTGCTAAATCAATGGAATTCTCCTAGAAATATATGAGCGATCACATTCTTAGAGAAGGCTTTTTCAAGTGGAAGATCTTGTAGCAGATTTGGAAATAAAGACACATTTCATACAAATGGTGAATATGGCACTAAATCAGACTGTCATGTGCACATTCTGTCACTGAATGAAATGACTATGTGGTGACAGATATTCCTTATCAGTTCTTAGGCAAAGTTAATTCACAAATCCACTCATTGGCCGAGTATGAGAAAAGTCAAGGGTCATTTGCATATAGGAAAAATAAATTAATGACAGAGTTTTCCTGTTATTTTTGTTAACCTACATGATAGAGAACTGAGAAGTCTTGCTGAGAAACTTAGTTCATAACTGTAGGAATTATAATTTTTGTGTACCAGAAAATATAACAACACTAAAGCAGGACTTTTAACATCAAAGAAATACACTGAGAAGAGACTCTTGGAAGGATCAACATGCAGAGTATAGGCGGACTGGACTCGGATATAGAATTTTTGCATGGTCATTGACAAATTTTGGTCCTTCTGGTACACTGATGGCCACTCAGGTTTGAATCCATTAGAATACCTCTCTAGTTGGTGCTGTTTTTCCTTTCACCAGAATGAAAGTGTTGATGGTCCCTCTCACCTTTAATCTTTATTTTTACTTATTGGCATTGTGAATCTTTAGGGAAGAGTCTGTTTCATATTTGGTGCTTGAAGAGCTCACTGTCCAAAACAGCCCTGTTTTCAGCTATTAAATTTAAGATTACTGGAATGCAGATAATAAAAGGATGAAAAGAGATGACTGTTGCAGTATGCAGATGACTTGAGTCCCCGTGGTCTCTACAGGTGTCCCTGTGAGGCAGATACACCTGACTCAACAATAAAACAACAGAAAAAAAATCACAAGATTAGTGTAAATGAAAGAGTTTCTATTTGTTTTGCCAAGATTTGTTTTAATTGTTAAGTTGCAGTGCTTTGAAAGCATGCTGAGATGGAGAAAGGTGCTATTTTTTAGGTGCAGTAGGGCATTCTTCTAATCATTTGAGGAGAGAACACTACAAATTCTTAAACAAAAATGTATCCATTCCTGTAACACAGGTTCATTAGGCATCAGATTGATTTATTGTATTGTTTGCTTTATAAATAATTTTCATTATGTTTTATCACAGTACATGACTACTGCCCTAAGGGAATATGCAGGAATAAACTGAATGGCAAGCATAATAGACTGCTTTAATTAAAATAGTGTAATGAATATTTTAGTGCTATTAAAAAAACCAAAATTGATTTCATTTTCTGGGTAATTGAATATATTAAAGCCCAGGTGCTGTGTTTCTGTTGTTTAACCCTTTAAGTTCAGCTTCATTTGATGCTTTGAGCCAGAAATTCATTCATTATCAAGAATTTCAGAAAGGGAATTTCCTGTCCACCAGTGACATTTCCTTCTTTCTTTCACCCCATCTAGTCCACTAGTGCATATGTGTACTGTTTGGAGGAACAGGAAAGCATAAACATGAATTTCCATAGTGAAAAACCCTTCATCCTTTCCAGTGTCTTCAAGAAACTCTAGTCAGTGAGGACACTGATCCATGATAAAGAAAGGCCCATTATTTCTCTGCATTTTTTAACCTGATGTTCTGTGGAGACAGCAGTAGTCTGCCACCATAATCCCATTAGTTAATGAACACCTCAGGAATTTGTCCATCATAAGACCCTTTAAAATTACAGTAAAACAATGACACATACTCTTATAAGTGGCTTACTTTTCTCTTTTTCCTCTTGATTTATATCAGCAATGAGTCTTTTTTGTTTCCTTTACCCTCCAGATACTGAGAGTTTGCCTTTTATCAAGAAGACGCACTATGCTAATGACATGATGGACATGTGAAAAATCAGGTTAATGATTTCTGAGTAGAGCAGTCAAAGGAAAACAACCAAACAACCAACCTTCAAACTAATCGTTGTAAGGGAGCTGGGCTACATGACCCATCTGTCCATGAAAATAGCCATTTTGCCAAATGGTTGTTATCTACCATATTGGAGCCTCCTTCACTTCCATTACTGGATTTTTCACTGGAAACTACTACTTTGCAATGAATATTGCAGAGAGCAGGATGGTTTTGGTTCATCTAGTTTCTGGTTCATGAGTGCCTGTCTTTTTATCACTTGTTACATCCTAACAATGTTGTTAGGATGTTGTATTTCATATAAATGCGTTCCTGAGTCTCCAGGCCCTGAGCCTCTCCCATGTTTACTCTTGCTCTCTATTTGAAGAAAAAGCACACCCATCCTCAGGGATCTTACTGGTGCAGTCATGGCAGACAGCTGCAGCTGCAAAAAGAAGAGGAGAAACATTATCATAGATGCATTTTTTCTTGTCTCCACAAAGCCAACTGCAAAAGGGTCATGGGTAGTGGATGGCATTGACAGCAACAGGAAATAGTTCACTATTTGTAAGGCCTGTCCCATTTCCTAGGCATATGTAACTTGCTAGAAGGGAACGGTATTGTAAAATTAAGAAATACTAACTCTAATTTTAGTTATTCCTTTTCAAAGGAAAAAAAAATACAAACAAAACCCCAAACCCTAAATCTACTTCAAGCACAGTGAAACAGCATGAACTATGGATTTATATAATTTAGGAATAAATGAAATGGCTTGAACTGACAAAAACCAGACAGAAGTTCAAAATAAGGAAGAGCCAGACTGCACAAAAACAGTTACTGCTGATACTCTGGGGATATTCAGACAACACCAGTCATCGTGGTAGTCTGAAGCTGTTCTATATATATTCTATACTCCTTAAAATAAAATAGGGGTATCTTTTTTCCCTATCAAAGATTTTCTGTTCCAACTCATTTACGCAACGATAGCCTTTAAGAATGATTATCCTGCTTTTATAACAGAAGAGTAGGCCATAATTAAACTCAGCTTCATAGGAAATCCCTTATAACTTTAGATAACCTGCTGTAGCTCTTTGACTCATTTCCCATGGAAGACTTGCAGATACAGACTGATTCCAAATAGTTTCCATAAAAGAATAGGCCAGTGAACTGGTTTTACATAAATTTCAATCTTTATAGTTTCTATTGCTATGCAATTAATGAGGTCTGGCTGAATCCCCAGTTGCTTCTGGGTTGTGATTTATAAAGCATAAGTCTAGATTCAGACTTTCTGGAAATGATTTCCCACATATTAATGTTATTAGCTCACTTCTTACTTTGCATCTCTACATATTTCTTTTTCTTGGAAGTGGTCACCTTTAATCAGTTACAAGATGTGTTTAATTATTAACAGGAATATGCTGAACTGTACTGAAAAGTATTTAAACACTACAGCATGACAAAATCACATGTATGATGGTTATTCTTCTATTTAGATGAATGGTTATTAGCTATTTACATTTGAAATATTGAATTTAACCGATACATTAAAACAATCTAAATAATGACATTCTGATATCAACACATGACTGCAGATATCAGCATTAGATGAACAAAAAATATTGCTTGCACATTTGATGTATAAAATCTTCAGTGAAAAGATTTGTAGGATCCAAGAACTCAAAGCAGGTTATTTAAATTCAGTAAATAGCTTCCAGCAGAAAAAAATAGAGAAGAGATTCTGAAATACACCCAAATATAGTAAATAAGTTGTCAGCAGTTTTTATAAACTATTTTTCAGTGCTGCTCTAAGAAAGTTATAGTGATAAAGTAATCCTAAAAAAACTATGATAATTTAAGTAGTTTAAAAATGTTTCAGAATAATGGAAATTATATTTTCATAGATAAGAGTGGCATGCAGTCAGGTAGAAGACAATTTAGGTTTGGCAATGGAAATAGGTCTTTATTATTAATGATCAAAAAGTGTTTGTATCCTCATTTGGACTGCAGTATTTGTGTTCAATACAAATTCTCTGTAAAACAAGTATAAGTTCCAAATTTAAAAGCAATTGCTTAGAAATTACATGTTCTTACTGTGCAAAATGATGGAAGTTAAAAAAGGAATCAAAAGAGGTGCATTAAAAGAAATAAGTTTAGAATTATTAAAAATCTGAACAGTGAGTAACTTCAGGGATAATGTACTAAATTTACAGAATGTAGTGTTCAAGACAGTCAGTTTTTATTTAGTTTAACATTTCACCACAGTTGGCAGTAAAATAGAAGGGTTTTTTAAAGGAGTAACATAAAATAGTTTCACTTGAAGAGGGGGTTTGGGACTTTCACACTGGTTTTAAGCAGCCTATGTTTGAGAAATAAGAAAGATAATTTAGTTTGTTCAGAAACACACTCAAACCTTTCTGGGTCAAATCTTCACCTTCGTCAGGGAACAGTCCCATTAAGGTCAACCTTTAGTGATTTCTCTTCTCAGCTCTCCAGCTCTGGTGTGTTCCATGGGAAAAAAGAGTCCTCAGATGTCTGTCTGCACTCTGTTCTATGAACAATTGCTACAAGGACTAAAAAATAAGAGCAAATATACTGAGCATCCCAGGCTGCTTTAGCATGCTTACAGCTTCTATCACTGCTGAAAAGGAATTAAAATTTCCTCAACAGCAGCTGCCAACCTTTAATGTTATGCTTCCCCAGAAACAAGCCATATAACAAAACTGCATGTTTACCTTAGATTTTTTCTTTGAAAAATTACACTCTTTTCATTTATCTTTTTAATCTTTTTTTTTTAGGCGTTGATCTTCAAAAACTATCCCTTTGCAAAGCTCACATAGGAATAATCGTGCTCATCACACAGTCACAAAGGAAGAATATGGACAGTGGCCAATAGCCAATATATGCAAATCAGGTGTACATTCAAATCTTTGCAGCTTCCTCAAGCAACAAAGTCTTCAAGATTCAGGTATTTTTTCTTTAAAAAACTCTTTTATTTGCCCAGGCTGTGCAGCACCCAGCACAATGGGTACCACTCCTTTTGGAATCATTAAGTGTTGGCACAGTACATTATGTTGTCATTACAAAGACATCTAATCAAGTATTATTAATGTGATCATTACAGTTTCTCCTAGTAGATGAGACACATGATCTACTTTTCTGTGCCATTACTAAACCTTGGCCCGCCTTTCTTTCCATCAGCCAGCCTTGCTTTTCTCCAATCAAAGTGAAATGGCAAACAAAAGTATTTGCTACTCTCAGGCAAGCTACTAATAGAACTTAATTTTCCATAAATAGCATCTGCATCATCTAAGGTCAGCTGTTTCTGTGGGCTATTAAGTCGTGCATACTGACTTGTTCATATATAACTTCTCTGAAGTAAAATCCACTCCAGACAAATACGATTTTGAAAGGTGAGGTTTATGCAGCTGCTTTGGCTCTAAACCAGAGCTGGAACTGGGCAGCTGGAACAAGAAATCATCTCTCTTACAATATAATTAGATAAAGCTTCAGTGAAAACCTATAATATTTTTCTGTATCAAACACATAGAACTGAAAAATAATCAAAATAAACCATCTATCAAAGAACTGAATGAAAAATACTGATTTTTTTTTGTATTAGCCTTCTCTGTCAGTGAAGGATAAACATTCTTCCCTCCCCCTCTATTTTTTTTCTAAGGAGAGTGAATTCCAATTTTGTCTATGCCATTATGAATCAAGTACTCATTAAATTAGAGCATTAAAATACATTTACCTAATATTTTGGCAATGCAGTGCAGAAATAATAGTTTATTTGTTCATATATTCAGAATAATACAATCTGTTTTATCTGATTGTTTTCTCATAAAAAGCAGATTGCACTGTCATTAATTTAAAAAGTAATGAAAATTAACTTCTGTAAAAGAATTCCTAAAATAAACAATTTTTTACCGTATCTTTTGAAGCATTATTTTGTTAGTTTTTTTTTTTGCTTTTGTTTTTAGTTTTTGTAAAATATATATACTTTCTGGAGCATGGTGGAACAAGTAACTATTCCTCAACTGAAGGAAAAGCAAGAGATATTTAAAAAAGGAAAGTTATCTCAGCAATGTATTATCTGGAGGTTTAGAAAATGGATTCAATTTAAATGAAATGACAGAAAGGAAATCTGTCAACATATCTGCGCTCTAGTGCTTCTCTGAGTCATGGAACTCCGAAGCTATAAAGAAAAGTTACAAATGAGGCACAAAGAAACAAAAAAAACCCCAAACCGTTCTTTAGAAATACAAATTCAAATTTTATTTCTTGATAAAATATTGCAGGCAACTACTACTCATCATAATAAATTGTGATTATCTGTACTGTGGCCATAGGGAATTGGCACTGCGAGAGCGCTGTGCTTCAGATTACACCCACTCCTTCATTTAATGTATAAATATATGAAAACAATTACACACTAATAACATGTAAAATATTAAATTGAACCTAATAATACATAATCCATGAGAAGATACCAGACAAATGAAGGAATTTCATGAAGTGGTAAAGACTAATATCTACAGCTAATGCCCACTTATCTGTGAGCCTAACATGACTCACAATTCCTAAAGGCACTTGCTGTGTTGTACCAGTTTTCTCAGCCTGACCTTTAGCAGATTAACATGGCATCACTTTAAAAAACATTCACAGATTTTAATCGCTTTTATTTGGACCATATCATTACAAAGAATATGCATTTTATCTGAGATTAACTAGGTTTGTGCTAATTCACCTTCTGTAAGGGCAAGTTAGAAGCTATTAGAAGACCAAAGTCCCAGTCTTAGACCAGCTCATCTACATTTAAAAACTGATCCCACTTAGAAGGGAGAAAAACACAGTGGAAATTTTCCTCTGGACTGGAGGCTGG
>WAAB01013131.1:0-14183 GCA_013389865.1 Piaya cayana
GCTAATCACCCTCTTCACTTCGCTTAGAAGAAAACCCTATCATCTTGTGACCACTTAGTCCCAGGCATCCTCCTACTGCCACATCCCCCACCAGGCCTTCTTTATTCACAAACAATTATTCTTTATTCTCATCTGAGATGAGATTTGTTTTGGTTTAGGTGTAGTGAGACTTTGTAAAAAGATCTCACCTCTCTGTTTTACACCTGAGTTAGGACTACTGGAGAATTCCAGTATTTGTTTCTTAAATGGAAGAGGACCTGACAGAATAATGCTATTGAAAAGAAGTGCAGGTGGTTTTGGAATTTATAATGCTTGCTGTAGAAAGGACCAAGGAAAGAATATTTGGCACCTTGTCTGAAACAGAGGTTCTTGTATTACTGATTAATGCAAAAGTTAGGTAACTTGCATTATGCAAGTAAAGAAATATTGATTTTTTTTTTAAAAAAAAGTATTTGTTTCTTTTAACTGGTATGGGAAGCTTTATTTTGATTTGTGGTTCTGTGCCAAGGACCCATCTCATTCTCCTTACCCAGTTTCTGAAAATATCTGTAGGGGTACCAGTTGAACACGTTTTTCTTTACTAGAGATGTATTTAAAAAACTGAAGTGAACTCAAATTTCAAGAAGCATAATAGAAACTGAAAGATGTTCTTATCAGTCAGCATCTTCCATTGTTCCGTAAATCCCACCAGTGTGACAAATACAGCTGGTTATTTGGAACAGCTAATAATAATAATTACAAAAGTAATCACTTGTATGTTTAGATAAATAATAGAGAAGACTGTAGACCCAGCTTCTCTGACTCAACACTTGACCCAATACTTCTCTGATCCTCCTGCTCCTTGGTATATTTATTTTAGTACCTTTATTACTCAATACTTGCATGCTGCTTTCTCTTAATAGAGATATGAAGAGTTATCATGTAGGGTTATTTTGTGTAAGGACTGTGAGGGACAGAAATGTGTTTGGACTTAGAGAAGTCAAGCTGGAGAGCCACCCCACACAATGCAATTTGCAACAGTGCATCTATTTTGAAATGGTTTTCTAGAAGCAGAGTTTTGTATAGTCTAAGGTTTTTAACTCAACAGCTGCAAGAAGGTGATATTATCTTTTCTCATATCTGTTACCTGATGTGTTGAAGTATAACTTTAAATAGTAAAACTGGTCATGAGAGAACTTCTGTGTATAATGTGAAACAGCCTTACAGAGAGATAACAAGAATCTTGTTCTCTCTCACAAAGGAACGACCTAACATCCAAAAGAAATTATGGGTTATGTTTTGCTTGAAATGAAGCTTTATTGAGCTTGATAGAATAATCTGGCAAGTCAGGTGTATTTAGGATTGAGGCCAAAGTACAAGCTCAGAGAAGCAGGAAACAAGTGTTATCCTGATCAGTACTAACTAATCAAAGGCAGACACTGGAAAACTGAAACAAGTAGGACTAAACTTAATCGCTTAGGGAGGACTTTGTATACAGAAGATGTCATATTAAATATTTCATGCATCACTTCTGAATGTTTTCCCTGAGTCACTTAAATCATTGTTTAATATGAGTGACCCATGAGTGGTAGATTTATTTTGTTTGCTTCTTTTCTTAAATTCAATGAAGTCAGGAGATGTAATGGTTTTAGTGGTAGTTCTGCTGGTATATATGTAGGGGTGAGAGTGGCTTTCATTTTATTTTTGTTTTTGATGAAACATGACCTCTTTGTTACAGTCTTGTGTGCTTGCACGCAAGTCGTGTACACTGGTCAACCTCTTAACTCTTAGAAGTATTGGCACAATTGCGAAGTTCTTCATGGGAGTTTAAAATTAGGTCACTTTGCTGCTGTGAATAATCTTTCCTTTCTTGCTAAGAATATGGTGACATAGACTAGTGATAGAGCTAAAAAAAATTCCAGGTACCATGTGAATGTTGCAATACAGCCATGTAAGATGCATTCTACTTACTAGGAGTACAGTCAGCTGTGCCTATTATTTATTTTCTGTGGAAAGGAGTACTTTTTTGTCTTCCACCCCGCCTCCCTTAAAGAATATATTCAAACTATGAATGTAAATCTATACCAAGTTAGGATTTTTGTTCTGTAAAAAATCATCTAGGAAGCAGACTTGTCTTCTGTTATTTTCTCGCAACATCCCTAAAAACACAAAAAAAAGCAAACTTGAAATTACTTTCCAGACATTTTAGTGGTGGCAATAATTTCTAAGAAATTATCAGCTATCACATGTGCAAGCAATTGTAATTTTCTTGGTAATGCAGCATTCCTCCTAATTCTATAACTAAATCCTTTTCAGTGTGGCTTGATTTTATTTCTCTAGAACTATGACTCATTCCCACAGAGATTTCTTTGTAGTATTTAAGTATTTCTGAACAGTTTCTTTGCCTCCAATCTTGCATAACAGAAGACAGTATATAAAATGCCTATTAGAACATTACAATGATGGCGTAGAGTGCTAACAGATGGACAGTTACTGTGAATTTGTCCAAGTAACTTCATACATATCTGAATGCACATAATGTTTTCTTCCTTTCATGTATGTAGAGTTCTATACGAAGGGAAGGAACGGATCATTTCAGGCTGTGAGGTCATTCAGGCTACTCCCTATGGCCGTTGCGCTAATGTTAACAACAGTTCAGCTTCCTCTCAACGGATCTTTATCACGTATCGAAGGGCTCCTCCAGTACGACCTCAAAATTCATTGGCAGTGACAGATATCTGTGTTATTGTTACCAGCAAAGGAGAAACCCCTCCTCATACATTCTGCAAAGTGGATAAAAATTTAAATTGTGGTATGGTGAGTGTTTAAAAGCTTGAGTTCTTTTTTTTTTTTAACCATAATTCTTCAGTTTTGTATGTGATGTGTGAGACTTAAGTTTTTTAGATTTTGTTGCTCTTATCTCCTTCAGTGTTAGAAATTACTTCTTTATTCTGATTATTTGCTATTTCTGTTCGCATTCGTGTCCAGGTGCTGTTTGGGAGTAGTGCAGTTGATTTTTTTTTTTTTTTTTATAACTGTCCTCCCTGCACCCCTGCCCTTGGTAATGCTAACACTCAGAATAAATCACAAATACTTTTTTACTGGTTATTAATATTGTCTATGTCACTAAGAAATGTAAGAATGATAATTACTGCTTACAGGGTCTTCATGTACTTTTTTTTTCATTCAGTTTTCTTTTACTTAGTCTGGTTTATATGTAGTTTATTCAGGCTGAAATAAGGGGGTTTTTTTAAATGTAGAGTATATTTAGATGTGCTGCAAAACCACTATGTAAATAACCAGTTTATTTAAGTATGATAAAAGCTTCAAGTGATGATGTTTAGAATTTCACCTCCACTGTCCCCCAGACGTCTCCTTTTATATAACTAAAAAAATGGGAAGCTGCAAATCATCTGGTTTATATTTACTTGGCCTTCTATTGGAATGAATTAGAAGTGTGGTGGTGTGATTGTTTTATGTAAATCTTGTATTCTCTAAAAAATATGAAAAGGATGAATTCTCGATTTCATTATTTTCATGCACTCAGTAGCTAGCCAGTTGTTTTATTCTGTAATGCTTTTTGCTTTAAATGTCAGCTTTGCTTGTAAGTGGGAGTAAGTTGAAATGCTTGTAGTCTATTTCTCTGCTGCCCATTGTCATCTTTGCTGGTTCTAAGATGAAACTTGTATCTTCCAGTGGGGTTCCAGTGTATACCTGTGTTACAAGAAGTCTGTGCCAGCTTCTAACTCTCTAGCATATAAAGCGGGTAAGTACTTTTAGAAGCATACTGTCTAAAGATGCTAACAGAAGGATTTGAATGCCTTGCTGAAATCAGATAATTTTAAAAGCTTAAATGCTTCCTGTTCCTGGAACATGCTATAATGCCATATTTACTCTCCTCACTTTTTCCCTGGCAAAAAAACCCAAACAAGAATTAACAGCAATGGCATTATTCTATATTAATTTAGTTCTTAAGCATGACAAGCTTGGTAGCTTAGAAGCTTTAGTGGGAAGCTCAGCAAGCATTTCAGATGTAGCAAGATTTCATATTTCTTGTAGTGGTAATTATGAAGAGGAAGTAATTAAAAATTCCATTCAACCTTACTCATGTATCTTTTTATGTCTCACAGCTAATGCAGCATTTTTTGTTTCATTTGAAAGTCAAGTGTGTTTCTTCCCATCAGTTCTACAACTATTCACTTTAACAAAGAGTAAAAAATATTCTGAACAGTAAATGACAAAAAGTCTTTCCTTTTAAGTCTAGCTTTTATAAGTTTTTAATGCACTGATGCAGATTATTTTTTCTTCAAAATGTAAAAAAAAAAACCCACCAAACTTTCAACAGAGTTTCTGCTGAGCACTAGGTGTACCAAATTCCATTGAAAAGAGTAAACTACAAAGCAGAACTGGAAAGCATGGATAATGAAGATAGTGTACCACAAAAATAAGCTAGATGAACAGCAGTAATAAACCAGTGCTTGTGTGCCTATTTTCTACTAGTAAGTCAGATATATTTCTGAAGACTGAATGCATGGAACATATTTACTGCTTAGTAGAAAATGCATACAGTCAGCTAGTTCATTCTATTTTTAGTGGCAGTATCTCTGTTCTTTTTACAGTAGATAAATTATCACTGTATTCACAAGAATATCTTTGCAATAAAATCCATTGCAGTGGTACGTTTAGTGGCACAGGTAATTCCCAACTGTTTTAAAGTAAAAATGTTCGCTAACTAGTTCTAACTACATACTGTTTTTTGAGCAGCTAAAAGAAAGGAGTGCTTCAGTATTCATACATATTTTTTAAGTGATTGTTGCTTGGATGGTTTAGTGTCAAATGAGAGACTTCTTTGCAGATGTAATTTTCAGTTATGAAGTCCATACAACCAGCATGCTTTATTGTATATATCACTTACATGATTTAGGGCAAATGTGCTTACTTTTCCTTCTCCCATTCTGAAGGGTTAATTTTCAGATATCCTCAAGAGAACTATGAGTCATTCCCACTGTCGGAATCTGTACCTCTTTTCTGCCTTCCTATGGGAGCTACTATTGAGTGCTGGGACCCTCAAACCAAATATCCACTCCCGGTGTACTCAACATTTGTACTAACCTGCTCTTCTGCAGAAAAGGTATTGCTCCACTCTGTGATTAGTTTTTTCTTTTACTTCAGATGGTTCCTATGGAGATAAATAGGCATTGTTTCTTTTGCGTTTGAGAAATTCTGCAAAGTAAACTGTTACATACATTCCTTATAAAATGGTATTTCTTAAGCCTTCACACAAGACAGAAGTAAACCAAAACACAAAATAGATGGACCAGTATGTGCTGTTTAGTCCCTTGTAAGATGAACCATACACTTAGCAAAACCAAAAATTAGTGCATGGATTACCCTGTTCTTTGAAGTAAGAAATTTCTGGGAATGAAAATATAGCCTACCTGTTAAAGGGATGTTTGCTTGCCACATGTGTTAGGAATGTCTAAGTTGTTACAGGTTTCTTGTGGCTACCTTAAAAGCCACTTCTGTGTCAGTTCATGTGATTGACTCAGCAGCTAGCTATATGTGTGAATAGGAAAATAGTTACCATAAAACAGCAGGGTGGGGAAAGGGAAAGTATGTTGTGTTAAACTGATGAGCCTCCAAGACCAGCAATCCTGTTTAATTCACATGAAGTGATAGATTCAGAACACCAGCCATCTGCTGAATCTATATAAAGCCACTAGCACATAGGGCACCAAAAATGTACTGCATGACTGAGCCCACGAGCAAGAATGCTGTGTCTGCTGTGCACAGACAGACTGCAGGATTGTACGTACACCTGATGAAGCAAAGGAGCTGTTGCTTTAGCTTGCAAGCTCCATGTGTATGAACTGCATGAGGGAATGAATTACTGCAATGTGTAATAAGCTCTCTGTGACTAATAAGCAGCAGTTTGGCTCTATTAGTCATAGCAGCTCAACTTCCACTTCGTCTCAATCCCCTATCAGGGAAATGTATGTATTTCTCCATTTCTGAAGAGGAAAAAAAGTCTTTCTTCAGTATATTAACCTTTTGCAAAGAGGAATGCAGTGTCAACCAGCATTTTTCTTGGAGAGATTGAGCGCTGTGGTATCCATCTTTCCCACTTCGCCTTTTGCTAAGCTTGCCAGAATAATTTGGTTATTTATGAAATCCTGACAAGCAGAGAAGGAATACTGAAAAAGGTTCATAGCTGTTTAGCTTGATAAAATTAGTGAAGTCAAGGCTAAAGTATTTTGTTCATAAGGATTCTTTGTGTATGTTATGTAAGTGAAAAGTCATTTCACGAGCTACTAGCAAAAGCACTATGGTATGTGTGCAGACACCAAAGACTTTATGATGCAGTGAAAGTTCTAGCACTCCTGTTAGAACTTCCACTTAACTGTTTTCCTTCATCTTTTAGGTTTATGGTGCTGCTATTCAGTTTTATGAACCTTATCCCCGGGAGCTGCTAACAGAAAAACAACAATCGCAACTGGGTCTCCTGACACCTGTAGAGAGGAAAGTAGTTACTTCCAAGTCCATCAATTCCAACAAATGCATCTGCCTTCTTTCACACTGGCCTTTCTTTGAAGCATTTCGAAAATTTCTTATGTTCATCTACAAACTTTCTGTCTCTGGACCTCACCCTCTTCCCATTGAAAAGTATGTAAAATGTTTTCAAGTTAATGTTAGAAGGTAGTTCCCTGATTGGTCCCCAGTGCCAGTTTTCTAACATCTTGTTGTCTTTTCAGGTACATATCGCATTTTATGCACAATATACCTTTCCCTTCACCACAAAGGCCAAGAATTCTCGTGCAGGTAAGCAAATCATTTGCTTCCATTTATTTAGTTGCTATGATGGCAAGATATTTTCTTGCTTTTCAAGGTCTTATTTCTTCCTTTTAAGCTTTTTACTTAGCTCTGGATACCCATTTGTTGGAATGGAGAAGGGAGGAGTTGGGTGGATTGGCCACATCTTTTTTTGATAGAAATGTGGGCTGACTTAGCAAAAAAACCTCTCAGGCTCCAGGTGGTGTGGATCGCAGCAGCATCCTACTTACAATTTTGAAATCTGTGCTGTGTATCGCCTTTCATTTTATAAGCAACATTTGAATTGCATCAGTGCAGTTGTTTTTCTGTATTTCTCTCACTTGTCTACCCACTCCTGTGGGTCAAAGGTTAGTCACTGTGGCACTGCCTCTTGTGTGTCTCTGTTTAATCACCTAGCAGCAGTTACCTGTTCAATACTGAGTCACAGAGAATTTCCCGTAACTTCTGAGAATTGCTTCAGGGACTAGTACAAGCTCTGTTGACTTAGTAAACAGAACTCTCAAAGACTGTCTCTGATTTGTGTATCCTGCATGACATTGTGATTCTGTCTGCCAGGCAGTTAATGGGGCTCTGGATATACATTTATATTGGAATATTATACCATATTGGCTTCAGAGTTGTCTATATCAATTGCATACTACTTTGTGTTTCAGCTTTCCGCCCATGATGCGTTAATATTGTCTCAGCCAGTTTCTACACCATTGCCATTAAGGTATTGTTATTATTGCTTTAAATGTACGCTACTTGAAAACTCCATATAGGAATGAATCCAAACTTTACTACAGTATTAGTAGATCTTGTAAACAGAAAGCTCAATACGCATTTATAGTATTGTACAGAGTTGACTTTTTGACATAGACCTGTCCCTTGTGGAAGATTAATATCACTAATTTTCCTGAAATAAATATGAATTGGGAGATTGTTGTAGGAAATCTGAAGAAAGAGTAAGTAGGTTGTGAGGAAAAAAAAAGTTTTTAAATATCTTGTATTTTCAGAACATGTGTAGTGAGCAAATTTCTTTTGTCATTGGCATAGATAGACTGTTCGTTACCTTGTTATTTCTCCTTTTTGTATCCAAAATAGACAATTATGTCAAGCAGTTATGTAAAATCAGTCAATGCACAAGCATGCAAGCATTTTGGAAGTTCAGAATTATACCTAAAAAAGGTATTTGTGCTTGAAGGCTGGTGCAGTTTCTATGGACACAGCCTGCTGAAGCTCTCTAGGATTGTGACATGGGGTTTTGTTGATTTTTGTTTATTTGTTTTCAAGAAAAACAAAAATATCGTCCTCTTCCCCTCATTAAACACTATCATATAACATTCTGTATGCAGAGGAATCCCAAGTTCAATCACATCTATTATTCAGCCTCTTACGTGACAAATTACAGCCAGCCACCAAATGACAAAGTACATGTAAGCGCTTTTCTAAGGATAGGCTTTACACCCCTGCGCTCTTCCAGGTGTCATCACCGTTCCTGCATTGGTACAGTTCAAACAAATTAAATGCAGTCTGAACTGTAGAAACTGAAGGCATGTTGCTATGGATTCATTTTACATTACCAGTGTTAGGATTTGATACTATCATTCTAAGATCAAATGGATACTCCAGGTCATGATTTTCCTGAGGTAACTCATCACCTGAAACTGTATGAAACATACATAACATTCCTATTCTTTTCCCCTTTCCCACCCACTCCTTAGTGGAGCAAACTTTAGCACTCTGCTCATGAATCTTGGACCGGAAAACTGTGCCACTTTGTTACTGTTTGTATTGCTAGAAGGGAAGATCCTCCTCCATTCACTTAGACCAGCTGTGTTGACAGGAGTTGCTGAAGCTGTAGCAGCTGTAAGTATGAAGGTTCTCCACAGCAATAAGAGAAGTCAGTTCTAACTGCGCGGTTGTTACGAGGCTTTTTTTTTAAGTTATAATGATTGATACACCAAAAGATCATTCTTCCCTGCAGTAGCATTTAAAGTGCTTTAGTGTCTCTTGCAACTGCTAGAATGATAAACATTTTTTGTGTAGATAACTGAAAGATGTACGGTAAATACAGAGTCAGACATGAATTATCTGACTGTTACAAGGCTTTTAGCAATTTCATTCCAACTTGATGCATGTAACTTCTTGGCTTTTATTGCACGGTAACTGTTGTCTTGTTTTAATGTATTGATTTAATTTAATTTTTCCTTTAGATGATATTTCCATTTCAGTGGCAATGTCCATATATCCCCCTCTGTCCTTTGTCTCTGGCCACCGTACTCAGTGCACCTGTTCCATTTATTGTTGGAGTTGATTCACGATACTTTGATTTGTATGATCCACCACAGGATATTGTGTGCGTTGACTTAGACACAAATATGGTGTACATGTAAGTTCTATGGAGTTTTTGCATTTATTTCTAGAGAGACTGCTGAAATGCTCAGGAGATAAAGTTATTAAGCACTGTTTTATCCAGTATGATTCATTTCTTACTGTGCTCTGTTCTTTTTCTCATTTCTAATGCTTCATAGCAAATTTAAACTTATTGCATCAAGGGTCAGTACTTGGAACTACCTATAAAAATGTGATGCAGATGTTGTTATAAATTTAGTAACAATGGTGATGTGTTTTGGTTTGGTTTTCTGCTTGTAGTACTGCTTATTAGGGAAATGGGACAAAAGGTAGAAAAGAGGAAGGAGAGGGGGGTTTTTTGTGCCTCACCATTTCTCATATTTTTATCTTGAGCTTCCACTTTTGAATTTACTTTTATAGTGTTCAGTGACTGTTCATATGAACATGATTGCTTCAGGACCCTTTATCACAGCTTTTGATGGTGTCTTGCACTCAGGCACTTTATGTTAGTGTTAATAAAGAAATTTTTCGCAAGTTACAAGGGGCAAAATTTTGGTGAGATCAGTGAAACAAAATTTAGTGTCTTGGCTACATTTGAATCTAAATTATTTCCACTCTATTATTATGTTTTTAATGCTTCTCTTAAACTGAAGGTGTTGCGTGAAGGTTTTTGTACCTTCTGGAGGAGAGGCTACTTCAGTGTAACTCTTCTGTTTTTCTGTAGTCTATCTAAATGAGAGTACAAATAACTAAATAAAACAGGCAGTTGTTTCTGGTGTTTAATTTTGTAACTTTGAGTTACCTCCCTTTTTAGTTTAATTAAATCAGAAATAGAAAGGGGCATCTAAGGAAGCTCGAAATGAGGATGAACATCACTAAATAAAGTACACATCTCTTCAGTGTGAAACTGTACTTTTACTACTTCTCCTGTCATTTTAACCCGTTACTTTTGTTTTTACTAACTTGAGTTAGAAATAGTCATTCGGTCTTTGGGTTGGTTGAGCACTTTCTTGATTTTTATTTTATCAAAAAGGCCCTTCCTTTACTGAAACACATTTCCTTTGCGTTACTGAAATGCTTTGTTGTATTAGTAGCATCAAAGTAGGTAGTTNATCCCCATTTAAAAAAAACTGCAAGAAGCATTTTCATCACTGTTTCTCAAAATGCTCTGCCACCAAAAGAATAATTACAATAGGAGTTTTCAAAGAAGAATGTATTGAAGGATCTCAAGGAAGATAATTTTTTAATATGACAATAATTGCAGTGAAAATTAACTGAATATATATGTTCATAAGTAGAATGGAAGTTGAAGACTGGGGTGCAGAAAAGTGATGGGGAGAGAAACAGGGGCTTTATCAGGGAGATAAGGGTATCAAGATTCTTTTGCTATGACTGCTGGAAATAGCAAGTATCAGCTTTATGTAGATTGGTTACTGAACTCAAAATCTACCAGAGGCTCACCTCATATGTGGCACTCAACTGGAAATATTTTCACACCTTTTCTTTTACTGTCACATAAGTCCATTTCTCATTCAATAGTCAAGTTATCTTTTTCTTTTTTTCTGCCTGTTTTATGTGTCTTATTTGTACCACTTATTTTCCTTCCAGAGGGATTTGACCTTTGTAACATTTGACTTACATAAATGTGCATTATAAAACTTCTAGCTTGAAATTGAGGATATTTTTCAGTTTTGGAGATATAAAAGCAAATCTGCATAAAGCACTTTGTGTTGAAGATCAATCAGAATTCAAAAATCTTTCTGTGATGAGGCTGCTTTTTTTTTTTTTTTAAAAATTTTTATATGATAGGTTTTTTTTTTTTTTTAAAAATTTTTATATGATAGGTTTTTTTTTTTTTTTAGCTTTGGAAGACTATGTAGTAGAGAGGAATAACATTTTAAACACAATGTTTTCTAGTAGATCAATCTCTCTGTCTAGTGTCTTTTTAGAACAAATTTGCTTCTCTCTTCCTTGTGATACACTAGAGGTGTGTTTACTGCCAAAAAACTCTGAAAGCCTTTTATTTGTTCACTTTTTTTTTTTGGATGATTTTAACATGTCTGTGAAGGTAGCATTGAAAGTCGGTTTTGAAAAGGAACCTTTTTCAGGCAAAGATTTGAGGAAGTGTTTTATTTTTATAAGAGGATTTTTTTCCTTGCATTTTGGGAAAAGTAGCATTTATATTATTCATAGGCATGCCAAAATAGCGGGGGAAAAGATGGACAAGGTCGTCTGTAATGCATTATTTTCTAAAGAAAATAGTTAACTCCTCAATCTTTAGCTTCTGTCTTAAAATAGCTCTATGTCAATGCCAGTTGAGCAGAGTTCATTGATGCAATGTGCAAAACAAGCAGTAACAGCATCAGATTGGATAGTAATTACTGATTAGTTCATGTGGCCACAGTGTTTGCTGTACTTCCTATCACAGCAATTCTCCCCGACCTTCTGCCTTCCAGAAAGAAGCTTAGGAGTTCTGAGGATTTACTCCCTCCTCTCTCTTTCTCTCTTTTCCTCTCTCTCTCTTTATATCCAGCTGCATAAACAAGGACAAGCATTGTACCCATTTTCCTTCTAACAAGGATGAGCATCCTTTTAGATTAATTTACCCCATGGCTTAATCAAGGACATAATTTTTAAATTATGAATTCCCAGTTTTCCTATTCCCTGCTAGCCTATGGTTGAAGCTGGATCTGAGTTGCCATAGACATGTTAGAGTGTACCATATGACCATAAAGCTACAAGACTGGTTTTCCAGCATTTTGCAGTAACAAGTTTATGTTGTATTCCTTTTTTAGTAGCAGTAGGAATAGGTCAGGTTTGTGGTCGTATAAACTTTGCATAGTAATCACATACAGATTAGTATGCCTAAATTGTATTACCAAGATTGATAAAAGTTCTGAGAGGGAATTCAGCTAAGTGAAACTTCAGCTAAAAAAAAATCAAACCTTAATGCAGATCCCCCTTGTAGACTGGAGAAAACTCTACGTATAACTAATTTTTTACTATTCTGATTGTAAGGAAATGAAATTCTGAGTTATGTCACTCTCATTTCTTTTATTTTTGAAAATCAGGGATGCTGACATGACTCCTTTTCAAAATAATTTCTTTCTTTAAGTTACTTCAACTTAGGGCTGTGGAAGCTACTCTTTTCTATATGGCCTATATGGTTGTATGTTTTCTTCCTTTCCCTTTGATTTAGATCAGATGATAAGAAGAGCACCAACTGGAAGCAGTTTCCTAAGAAGCCATGTAAAAGTCTGCTCAGCACCTTGAAGAAATTGCATCCACAGTTGGCAGCCGGTAAAATAGATAAAATAATATAGGAAGGGTTAAGAACAGAAACCAGCTAAAGCTAGGAAAGTAGATATTCCAAAGAAAACTACTAAATTTTCTGATATACACCTACTATACTGTAGTTAGTAGTGTAGACTTCCTCCTATCATATATGGTGTAGATTATTTTTTAGACTTTTTAGATTTTCTTTGCTTCTTAAAATTGGAGCTATTTTTTCTAGACCTTACTCATAAAGTATATTTAAACCAATATTCAGCTAAAACACATTTGGATCTCCAACTAAAAAATATTCACAATTCTGGTAAAAAATAGTAGAGGAAATAGGAATATGAATAAAATATACTCAGTATATCAGCTAATGTGCAGATACTGCTGAATAGCTCAAACAATGACCTTTCTACGAAAGTAATCAAGTTGCTAAATTTTGACAAAGTATTTTGTCAAAAGGAAAAGAAAAACTGACCATCTCCAGCCTGATGACTTGGATAGGCAAGAGCAGAGTTGTAGCTGACCTAACACATTTCGGATATTATTTGTTACTGGCAAATGGGTTCTTTAGGAAAAGCAGTTTCAGAGTAGATTACATCATTTTGGAGGAGGCAGTGATAGCCTTACAGGTATACATGATATACAGAGTTTGTAAGTTTTGGAAACAGAAAAGTACGTTAATTAAGACATAGGTATTTTTGGTTTTTAGGAGTACAAGAGTGAACTTGGAGTGTCATCTCTTTCTATCCTTTAGTGAACTAAAATGTTAGGATTTTGATTAGAAAAGTAGTTTTAGGCCCTTTCTTCTTAGATATAAGATCTTCAGAATAAGGGAGACGTGGTCCTTTGTGTTTGTGTTGAAGTATTTCTGAAAGACTATGTTCAGTTGGGTGTGTGGTAGCAACTGAGATCCTCCTCATTGTTTCCTGTACTGGAGGGCTGGATCTGTTGAAAAAACATGTAACTCTTGAAGTAGCCTGCCTTTTACTTGGGCCAGATCAGCTGAAAAGTACACAGTTTTTCTATTGTTGGTCAGTTTTAAATATGGACAAATAGAAAAAAAGAAAAATCCATCTTCAACGTCTTGTGAAAGTTACCTGTTTGAATGCCCCAAATTTTAATACAGGATTGTATGTGTTTCTCATTGCTAGTTCACAGGAAAACTCAAGAAGGCTCTGCAGTGGAGATGACTCCTATTGAGGCAGATTTCTCCTGGCAAAAGAAGATGATAGAACTCGAGATGGAGATACAGGAAGCTTTTCTGCGTTTCATGGCATCTATTTTGAAGGGTTACAGAACATTCCTCAAGCCAATCACACAGGCGCCTTCAAATAAAGCAACGGCTGCCGATTCCTTGTTTGATCATCAAGGTGAGCATGAGGCAAACCAGGCGCTGATGCAGTGTTAGAACTTTAGGGTTGAGAAGGTGCTTCACTTCAGGTCATCTTTCAGTTGTACGGTTCTTGGCAATATTTAAAATTGGAGTTTTATAAAGTTAAACTATACAAAGTCGATTAGAACATGGATATACACACACTCCTCTGGGTGGAGAACTGGTTGGCTGGCCGGGCCCAGAGAGTGGTGGTAAATGGAGTTAAATCCAGCTGGAGACCGGTCACAAGTGGGGTCCCCCAGGGCTCAGTGCTGGGTCCAGCCCTGTTCAGTGTCTTCATCAATGACCTGGATGAAGGCATTGAGTGCACCCTTAGTAAGTTTGCAGATGACACTAAGCTGGCTGGAAGTGTCGATCTGCTGGA
>WAAB01013132.1:0-14790 GCA_013389865.1 Piaya cayana
TGTTTTTCTTTTTGTTTCCCACTACTCAAGTCATTACTTAAATACTTATTTTAACTGACAAGAAATATAGTCAATTTTTTCCAGCGTTGAGTGTGCTTTTCCTGCAGTTAGTGAGTGATGTCCTCATCTTTGTCTCAACCCTTGAGATTTTTTATTTCTCCTCTTCTGGTTTCCTCTCTACTGGGAAGATTGAGTGAGCAGCTGAATGGGAGTTCGTTATCCAAGGCTAACTGACCACACAACCCCAGCTCAAGATGTGATTGAGTTTTTTTCTGCACCCTGTAGAAGAGATGAGATTTCCTCTCAGTTACAAGCTTCAAATTCAAGGGTCACCCAGTACTATCTCTGAAAAAAAAAGCACAAGTAGAAATACCTCTACTTCTGGAAATGTCTGACCTTAAACTAGATGAGAACCAATCCAAAATACTACATTTTTTTGTCTAATTTGCTTTTCTTTTTTTTCTTCCACATTATTCTCTCTTCTTTCTGTCATTTTCTTTTCAATTTTCATCTTTTCTCCTACTGTCTCTCCTCATCTCCCTGTGTCTTTAGTATCATAAAGGAAATATTCAAACTAAATTTTAGCCCCATGTATTATCATTACAAGATTTTAGTTGTGTGTGCAATAAACTACATCTTTGAACAATGTGTACCACTGTAATTTCATTAGTGTTATTGTAACTGTGTTATACAGCGATTGACATCTGGTCCAGAATTCTTCATAGTACTTGGTGGAGCTTTTCTCTTTGTATGCAAACTGATAAATTCTTCTGTTCAGAGTGAGGGCCTCTGAATGATAAACTGCCATTGCTTTGTGTTTCTATTTATAACCCTATGATGTAATTTAATAAAATCAATGTTATTAGCCTCATCACGTTGAAGTTAACATTGTTCACTAAGGTATAGCTCTTTATATAATTTTTAAAATTAAAAAAAAAGAAAACTAATGTTCGATGATTGTTGCCGATTACAACATAGGATATTTTTTACTTCCATTTTTCCCTTGTGATACATGCTGTAACATGGTTCGACTCGATGATCTGACGGGTCTTTTCCAACCGGGTGATTCTATGATTCTATGTGAAATTAGTTATTTTTACTATTAAAATAGTAAACACAACAGAATATAACTTATATTTATATAAAACATCAGATATTCCTGTACAGATTATTGAAATAGGTTACAAATTATTGTCAATGGCATTACTTGAGTTGTTTGCAATGTCACATCATAAACAATTTGAGTATGTGTTGATGCAATGGCAATTCTAACAACAGAAATCTTCATAAACACCAATTAGAGAGTATTATGCCAAATAATCATAAATCTTGATGAAGAGCAGTAGAGCATTTTAGTAAGAAAATAACCAAAAAGTACAGTAAATATTCCATTGGATTGCATGAAAACAGGGCTAGAAATATTTTGAAAATATTAAATCTATACATAGGTACTGTCTCAGATGATTTGAAAGAAACATAAGGCCCTATAAGATGTACTTTGCCATTAAATCATAAAAGGAACATTTTCTGTGCTTGTAATTAAATAGGATAGATTTTTGTAATGAAAATATGTTTCAATTAATTTTTTCCTTTGTCCTTTTATGATTTGCAATTTTCATTGTGTTATTTTTGTGACATGAATTTTTCAGTACGGAGATCTTTCTACAGCAAATGCAAGCAGATAACTCTAAGGAATAATAAACTGAAACACAGTTGACAAACACATTTGGTGCTGACACCCAAATGAGTAGTGTGTGGGCAGCAAATTAAACACCAGCTTGCAAAGCAAAATGGTAGTATAACAGAACAGGGAGGTGATCATCTACCTCCATATGGCTTTGCTGAGAGCACACGTACTACACTGAGCGCAGTATTTTTCTGGGTATTTCTGTACCAGAGTGATACTAACTGAATAGTCTCAAACATATTCCCTAATATAATTTAGGGTCTTTTGGAAACTTTCATGAGATATGCCCTTCTTTATTCCTGTCAACATATTCCATAATATTATCCTTAGGTTTGCATTCCAGGTTGGTTACTTTACGCTGAGGAATATATAAAGAAAACATGTCAAACCTGTTTAAGCATTGTTTTCTTTAAACAAAAAAACCTAATTACTTCAGGAAATATATATTTATTTAAAATAATAAATAACCTTTTTAGCAGACATCATGTTAAGATTTTCGCAAAGCACAAGCTCCTCTGTCTTTTGCCCAACATAAAAGCACGAAAGATCCACATCTATTTATGTATTTCTGGGGTTATTTTCCTTTTTTTTTTTCTTTTTGCTCTAAGTGCTATGAGATAAAACTGAGAAAAATAGTAAGTCACCTATGGTGATCTTCACTTCCTGAGTGTTTTGTGTTCCACATTTGGTCTTACTAGATAAGTAGGTAGATGGTAGTTTTGGGGATATTTTGACCTATTTACAGCTGCTGTAAGTTTTGTCATTAATGTGAGGTCACTAAAGTGGAGGAGTGAATGATATCCTGTTGTTTTACTTGTATTCTAGTCTAGTCTAATTTAATTTTTATTATGCTCTCAGGGAAAGAGACTGTATAGTCACTACTTTAAAGGCTCATCATCCCCTTAATGATAACTTTGTGTCAGGATGCCTTACACCATGAGAACAAAACAAAGTAGCCAGGTTAGGGACTCCATTAAGAACAGAGTTGTATGTATGTAAGTATGTTTGTTTGTTTGCTTGTTTGTTTTTAACAATAATGCGGTTTTCATTATTATCATTGCATCTAATACTTAACCTCCCATAGGGTCTACTCTACTTAACCATTGTTGGATCATAAAGTACAATCAGCATTAACTTCTACAAAAAAAAGACATGATTGAATTAGGGAGTATAAATACTAAAGTATTAAAAACACCTTTTCTTATAACACAATACGTTCTTTTTCTCACCATGAAACTAACACCTGATCCTCAGGCCAAGGCAGAAATCTGTATTTCAGTAGATTCTTTGTGATCTCAGCTGTCCATTCATTGAAGAAAATTTTCAGAAAGTGTACCTTTCTAATATATAGGCATGTTATGAAGAGAAGTTCAGTAATATTTCTTGAAGCAAAAGCAATTGTTACAACATTACAGAAATACCAGGCTGATCAAGTGTATTTATGCTCTATGGACAGAAAATGCTTCAATGTTTTTATTGTAGATATTTGAATATTCAAGGGAGGGAATATTCATATTTACTGATTTTGTCAAGGAAAATAAAACAACCTAATATTTCCAGGCACAGATTCTGCAAACCTCTGCATACCTGAAATGGAAGCCACAAGAACTATCACTAATATCATGGAATTACTCTTACATATTATGCTAGGCATCAGTGCATTTGCAAGATTAATATTTTAAGTTGCATTGTTACACAACCACTTTGAATTAAAATAAGCAAATTAACAATAAAATTGCATTAGGCTTCTATTATGTGAGGTAATGTTAGCAATCACCTAAATTGCAGGCAAATTGGATCCTTGTACTAAATATATGGCTAAGCCGAAACAAGCGAAGGCAAATAAGGCAGAATATGTAATTTTATGCAAGCTGAGAGAAATCTTGGAACTTTCTAGCTTTTTTTTTTTTTTTTTAACAGAATGACTCTTTATTCTAGGTCATGATAAAGTAGTTATCAGACTATCTTAAGGACAAAGATAAACTCAGTTTCTTCACTTGAACATAAGGGAGCACCAGTACCTAAACATATTTGGAGAGTAGCTGCTCAGTACAAAATGTGCTCTTTACTTTTTATTTAAAAAAAATATGAAAAATCCATATTTCTGGTTCAAAATACTATGCTTTAATGAAGAAACACACTTTTGATTCTGTTACAGGTAAATTTTACCGGATAAGTATTTTAAATAAGGTGAGGGGAGAGGGTTTATTTACATAAAATACACCAATTGAATTTAGTACTGTCTTTGATCTAGCTAGTTTAAAGATTCCTCTTAAGGACTTATGTAGTAGGATCGTTGTGGATAGTCTTGATTCAGCAATGTAATTTTGATCATACTGGTTTACCACTATTTCATGACCTTTGATGTACCTGCAGTTAAGGTAGTTAGGGTCCCCAGTTCTTCACAATGTTCTGTGCAGAATATGAAAAGGAAGGACTTGGTAACTTTGACTTATTTCATCCTACTGACATGAGGAATAGTTCAGTCAGTTATCACATACAAGGTTTAACCGGGCAAAGCAGGGCTTAACAAAGTAACTTTTTCATTAGTATCTTTCTTACATAAAAATGCAAACCAACCTTTTTGTGTTATCTTTCCTCAAAGATTTACAGACTCACCTGAAAAACTCCACCCCATAATTATGACAACAAATATATATATGTAACTATTGTGACTTGTACTTTTTACATCATGGATAAACTTTGATTTAATGTAACTGGACAACAGTTACACAATCCCACTGTGAGATTCTGACTGTACCTACAGTCCCCAAGGTTGCAGAGCCAAGAGTTTTTTGAATCCCATAGGGTCTTCACAATTACTAGTGGAAGATACTCCAAAAATTTTCTCATGTACTATAAGCTCTTTACCTGAGCTTGTTATCCTTAGCCACAGTGGAGAATGTAGTGGGGCACTGATTAAAGTTTCTCAATAGTTTAGTTTGCCACACCCAGGCGTTAAAATGCCAGGTTGAATACAATTACTTTAAAATATATTTCATGTAACTACTTTTGAGCTACATGCCATTGTTCCAATATCCCAACTACATGATGTAATTATTAATTCTTATTAAAGAATAGATAAAGAAGTGAAGGAAAAGTTACCTCTAATCTTATTGAGTGGTTACAGAGTGATCTCCCTTTCCCTTTTTCAGATGATTTGTTTTTTCACACCATTTAGAAGATGATAGAAAGAACTTCTGGCCTTGCAAATGCCTATTCTTAATCTTGGTAAAGTAACAGTCTTTTTGTCAGGAGGCCATTCAGATTACCTAGTCTTACAAGGATTATTTCATTCTGTCATGTGAGAGATTTCTTTTTTCCCATATGTTTTCATTACATTGTGCAAGTGGCAGACTTCTTAGAGTACAATTTCCCTCTTCCACGGAAACATGGAAATGTTTCTTTGTTAAACTATAAGTAATTTTCTATACTTTCCTTATTAGGTATTTTTCATTGTTTCAAGAACTTTAAAATCTCTTTTCTTCTTTTGATAGCAAATTGGTATTCTTAAGTGTCAAATGCATCTTCCACCAAATACTGTTTTCTGTATCAATCTTCATATTAAGAATGTATAACCATCTTAACAAGCTAATTATAGGTCATTACTGGTTCTTGACTGACCTCAGACAGACAAGACAGTGAATAAGCATTTCCCTGTGAAAAGGGGATTGGTGTGACTTAACTTCAATCTTTTTGGTTTAATTTTACTACAAAAAAGAGAGTGTGGGAACATACTGGAAGATATAGCAAGGAGGAACCGTGAATATGCTCAAGTGACCTTGCTGCTGGGATGTAGAAAAACATATAAATCATGCTAAACATTGCGTGAAGAAGTAGAACAGTAGCAGAAGCCTTTGTGTTTAGGTAACACAAGCCTGTGTTAAAATGAAGGACATCCAGGAAATCATGCTTGATATTCCAGTCCTGCTGTGAGAAAGATCAAAGCACAGTGGAAAATGATTTTGTTTTCCCCTAATAAATGCAGGCAAAGTGGCAGGCTACACACATACCTTTTCTAACAAGGACCAAGTTCTACAGTGCTTGCTTTCCCACTTGCATTTCCTGGGTGCAGTTTTCAGAGTTGACCCAGATCATGAGCAAGGACTAAGCTTTGCAGTGCCTACATTTCCATTTGCATTTCCTCAGCCCAAGTGCTGGTACAGAGTTGCCCCAGATTGTGATGTAATGGCAATAAATTTATTCTTTCAATGTTATTTGTGTGTTTGTAGACTGAATTTTCTCTTTGCAACTTTCACAAATGAGTTACTAATTAGGTGACAGTAAGTGTGGAATTGAGCAGAGTTTACACATCTCTGCAGGATGAGATGTGACTGAGAGGCAACACTAGGGAACCCACTGCTAGTTTTCCTCATATAAAGATGAGCACAGGATTAAAACTCTGATCATTTACCTTTGTTCTGTTTTCAACTAGGATAGGCTTTTGATTGGGATAGAGCTAATCTCTCTTATAGCTGGTATAGCGATATGTTTTTGTATTTATTATGAGAATAATGTCAATAACAGACTGATGTTTCAATCTTTATTTTGGTAATTATAACGAGAGAAGTAAGCTAGGTTTTCTAGAATTGGTTGAAAGCATTTCTACACTACACAAGTTACAGGAATATAAGCATGTTTGTTCACTTTAATTTCTTTCCTGCTTATTCTACATCATTATTTTTTTTTAAATTGAGGATTATTTCATCATGTATATGTGATTGTTGGTAGAAATGGTGTCTTCTTCAGCACTAGAAATAAGAAATATTAATAACATAAGTATCCAAAATTTACTGGACCTTTTCATCATTTTGAAGACCAGAACATTAGCTGTCCTTTCTGAGACATAAAGTTTCATTTAGTGATTTCTGCTGTAACTTTGAGATTTCAGGTTTCACTTCAAACACTGCATTTTAAAAAAGACATAAACTTTGACTTTAAGGTTTTGAGTAAGACGAAGTAATTCATACATGAGTTATTCCATCAGCTAATTACATGTACTAAAAAGTTGAGCTGTATTTGGTAAATCTATCTAGTTATAGGTCCTAAACTGTGGCAGTGTTATCTATTACGCTCATGGAGCACCATAATATGAATAGATTGTGATCAGATGTGATTAACTTCCTTTCAATTAATTAGATCGAATATCTCAAAATAATACAAGTTTCCCAGAATTCACACGTTTGGATAGTTCCATTTTTCTCTGTCCCCAATTTTTTCACATTCTTTGTGAATTCTGGGACACAACGCTGTGGGACAACAAACTAGCTTGGACTTGTCAGGGCTGAAAATTGTAAGAAGGGAACTTGACCAGACTCATGAGTGTCAAACACTTAAGTCAACATGAGTTGCAAAGTGAAGTAGTTTGACCCTGTAAAACAGGTGGATTAAGTCTAACATGCAAATCAGCTGAGTGACACTTGGGGCGAGGCAGAGGCCTTAGAACCTCCAGTTGATTCAGTAAAGAACAGAAAAGCCCTGAAAGTACATGAAAATCACCCTGCCTTGAGGATATGATGAACTGCTGAGTTCTACTTGGAACACAACAGGTACTGCCAAAAGCCAATAAACACATCTAATTTACTTAGTCCTGCCTTGACAAGAAGTGGGAAAGAGTTTTTGAAAGTGTAAAATTGATACCTGAAAACCCCTTTTCCAGGGAGGAGGAATCAAATGACCACCTTACCTGACAGACAGGTGAACTGACCTGGACCTCTCTTCCCCTGCCCCAAGAAGGTACACCTTTTTGGTAAGAGTCACGCTTCAGACTTTGTTGAATGTTCCCCAGGAAAATTCTAACTGGAGGTTCAATGGTTAAATCATTTATATAATATATATATGTGAACATCATTAACCATTTTTAATAGTCTAGTGCTAACACAGTAAGTGAATTTATCAATGGCAATTCTGAACTTGTTTTACCTGTTACCTTAAATATATTGCCTTTTTTTTTGGCACTGCGAAATTGTCTCACTGAGAGTCCTTGGGAGGGCTCTGACAGGCATTGCAAAACTGTTTAACTGCCCTACTGACAGCCCATGTGGCGCTTTGGCAACACATATCAACCTGTCAGTGAAAAGCCTGTGCGGGGGCTCTAATAGGCAGTCCTGTGGGTGACAGTCCATAAGAGGACTCTCACAGGTAACATTGACTGGTGTATAACTTTTATATCTTTACCTAGTGTCCTCCTAAAGAGTAAGATTGAGTAGGGGAAATCACAGAATATTTTAGTATAAAGCATTGACTAAACCTGGGACTAGGTCAAAGTTGTTTACTCTAGAACTGAAGAATATCAGCCCACTGATATTCTCCATATAGTATATACAGGCATAAATGACTGTAAAAGAGAAAGGGAAGGATGGAATTAGACATTTTTGATATTATGTCACCCTTCTGCAGCTACGTTTTAAATATTTTGTTTTCATCTTTAGAATAAACCAAATAGCCAGCTAGAGTAATGAAATAAAATAAAACAACGAGGATTTTTTAATAAGAAAATTCTTATTGTATTCACAAGCTTATGTGAAAGTATCTTCCTTATGAACTATTTATGAGTATGTTTTATTTATAGAATGCTGTGGCAGTTATATCATGCAGAGGACTGAAAAAATGGCAAGGAATTTTTTATTTTTAAAAAATGTAGCCCTTAAGACATACTCATTATGCCTTTGTAAAATTGATAAAGAACATAATAAACTCCAGCACCTGCTAATTTCCTTAAAGAAACACCAATTTATCTCAATATTCTTCACTTCTACAAGTGAGAATTATGCATGTGGAAGGCATGAGACAATCCTAACTGCATTGAACAGATGCTTCATACTTTAGTGTTTTAAATTATGTATGATTCCTGAATGTTTCCTTTCATTAATGTGTAAATTGCAACTGAAATTTTGTACAAGTTTTGTGTGTCTAATATCCCAAGAAAAATGACCAATTAAATTACGATTATTTTTTTATCCATGTAAACATGAACGCACACACAAATGGGCATTGGATTCTGTTCATTGGAATGTCAATGCTTTCAGTAGATCACACTTTCCCACACAGTAGACACTTTTAATGTGGCCATTACTAACTTCTGTCTGAAATGTTGTTGCCTACTCACTCATAACCTAGGGCAATATTTGGTTTTCTAGAGCATCAAAATAGAATTTTCTTCCTCCTCCTTCAATTTAAAAACGTGAATCTATTAAAAAGCTGTTCTCTTTAGGAAAAGAAAACAAAACTAAAGCACCCCTGCCCCCTACAGTAACAATACTTTCCTCAAAAGCAATTATTTTCTTGTGAACAACATTCACAAAGGATGTTATAATTTCATCCCATGGTCTTGATCCTATTTATAGCACTAGTAACAGTACCTGTCAGTAACAGAAGTTATCGTGCAAGTTTTCAGCTAATAGGACATTACAGTCTCTAGACAGGCATTTTTGAAACATAATAAAGTACTTAAAGTGTGAAAGCGAATATAGTTGCCAAAAGCCAGTTCTTTTCAACAATGATACCTTTAGCCCTAGTTTTACATTACTATACGTATCTTTGCAAATTTTTATAAACTTTAGTAGCTGTTCTATCAATTTCTGAAATATGTTAAAGAAAACCTTCATGATGACAGTTCTTTTTTTCACTGAAAATGTAAGTGTGGCATGAGAACTATTAAGTGAGTGCTGTTTTGTTCAGCAAGTATTTCACTCTTCTGTGGAGGAGTTTAGTGCACATTCAGGTATGTATTTATTTCTAGTAAATAACTGATATAATGGTCATTCTCTGATATCTAACTTGGCTTTTCTTTTTAAGTAGATAAATATAATAATTTTCCTGTGCAATTATGTAAATTTACAATCATTGTTATGACATTTTAATTCGCTTTAATCATAGAGTAAAAGCTTTTGCAGCAAAATAATTAAAAGCGTTTCTTCTTAACATCAGTAGTTAACAAAACAAATATAATACTAATATTCTTCAATGCCCAAAATCTAATTTGATTATTCCTATACAAGTATCATACTCATTATATATTATTTGACCTAGGTGTCTCAAAACCTTGTGTTCCAAAAGAACAGATTATCCCTTCTTTCCAAGAAATTAAGAATTTCCAAGAATTAAAAGATAGTTTCTATTTGCTGAAATTATAAAAAGAGAATGTGTTAAACAAAGCCTGACAGAAAGCTTGTTAAAATCAATAGAAGAATGTCCAATAGCTCATTTTGTTATTGATCATGCCTCCACTATTTTTAAATCTGGGTCTTTTACTCTACTTGCCATCTAGAAACACTAATCCAATACACAGAAATATTAGACATCCAAAATTGAGATTCCCAAAGTGCATTCATACCTCCTCAGCAAATATGCACTTATTTATTTCAAATGAGAGTCTTATTAGGGTCTGGTATAATAAAACTTTGTTAGGAAGACCTCAATAACAAAATGTTAAAGAAAACATTCTTCAAAAATACTGAAAATTAGAGGTTGGTACATTGAATTGGAGTTGAATCTGTGACTCCCACATCCAGTATGAACACCTTCACCACTGAGAAGTTGGAAAGATGGGAACATTGGAGTCACAAAACTCTCCTATTTTGTTTTCCATGCAGTTGGACCTTATCAATGCTTTCCAAGAAAGCTAATCAGAACAGTCCGGGCACGTGAAAAGAAAGTCTATGCTTAATCTACAGCTCCCAGTGAAATTGGTACTGCACTAGACTCCTTACTTCTCATTGCTATTGATGGGCTCTTTAGGTTTTCACTGAGCATGCTGGACAATACTGAGGGTCTCCACTTCCAAATATTTTATTTATGTAAAAAGTAGAGTAGCGCTTTCATCATTAAAATGGAAATTAAAACATTCATTTACAACATAAGACCTAACGTCCTATGTATTTGAATAAGACACAATCACTAAATGTAATAGGCACAATCTTCTGATGTTTCAGCCTTATGCAAGCAAAAAAATACATACTACTTAATCTGTTCTTGTCCTCTTTCCTGAGACTTCAAATCTGCCTCTCAATAAACAGATCTGAGGCCAAATGGTTCTTTGATCTAATCTGCAATGCCTTTTTTTGCTGGTATTTTAATTACTTCTTTAAACACTAGCATCGAGATACTTTTGCATTCTGTAATTATTTACTAGCACATCCTATTTTAGCTAACAAATAAATATTTTAACAGGTTTTTACATATATAGACTCTAAAGGTTGAGCAAATTTATGAGAAATTACTATAGTTCATTTATAAATGTTATTAGAAAAATGTGCAAGGCACATTAGTGCAAGGGACTCAATTCTTGTTTTTTAGCTGAGTTCCTCAGAAAGCATGATTTCTATAATAATAACTCCTTTAATGCCTTCATATATTTACATTGGTATCTGTAAATTTTAGAAATTGTACAGTATGAGAAGAGTTTAGAATATGTTTGGGGAGGAGATTGTAACACACAAATTCTCCAAATACCATAACAAGCTATTGTAGAAAGATGAAATAAGAAAACCATGCAGTGAAAACATCTGGCCTTGTTGTAAAATTCCAAAAGATTCCCCAAAGGAATTCAGTGCTGGCATGCTGATTTCCAGTGAAAGCATGGACTATGATGAAATACACACATACATACACAAAAATGAATTTTACTCATAACTATCTGAAGAAAATATAGAATTTAGACAAAATACGTGTATTATTAATTTTCTATTTGTTTCAATGCATATATCTTGAAAGAGAGAAAGCATCTTTCATGTCCAGTGCATTCATCTTACATCTGTCAAGACCATAATCAAATATATAAATTTGTCATGTATGTGTTAAAATTCAAGTATATCATGAGTACGCAACCTATTCTTTGCAAGGGAATTTTCCCATAAAATTCATGTTGAGATTCTGTCCAAAGACAACTAGGACTTTAATTTAAGTTTTTAGTTAATTTTAGGTAATTTTATTCAAGTGGATTTATTTAAAATAAATTTAATTTGCTTTTGCTCCTTGTAATATGCATTTTAGCCCAGAACATGCAATGATGTTATAATTTGAATTTTTCACTTGTTCAAACTTACCTCTGTGTAAAGGGCTCAGAAAAAAAATATGCATTTGGATCACATCTTATGTGTTACTTAAAAGTTTTTAATGTTATTTCTTTGCGCAGTTAAGAAATTCACCTCTTTTTCTATATGGTCCCTGTTAGTACATATTTTCATAATTTCTGTTGACATTAACAGTCATTATAATACTCATTAAAAGATACACTACATAACATTTAACATAAAATAATGATTTTAAATATTTTTTCCTTTGGAGTCCTATACCTTGCAGTGACATTCCTCCCTTTTAACCTTTGTATGCCAAAGACTATTACCTTGACAATGTTCTCTCTTCTTCTGATGTTTCAAATTCTTCAACTTGTAAATTCTTGATGCAAGCCTTGCAGATTATCACATAGTGGAAGTGCCAAAGTGAGATTTGACACATAGCATCACATGATAACCACATTCATGAGCATCAGGCACTTGAAAGCTACATCCTTCTGGAAATGTTGAGTTATATCACAAGAACATTTAGTCTGCAATATGGCAACACTGAGGTGGTTACATGACCTGAAGCTTATTCTCCTTAAGATGAATTTGTACTAGGTCTCAGCTGAATAAATATTTACAAAAAATAATCAGTAAAGCAAAATCCAAAATACACAAGTATGAAATTCACACCTGTAAAGAAAAGTAAAAGCAGTAATTCAGCCCCAGCTGTGCTTAGTCATGTAAGTGAAGTGAACTGAAAACTGTTCAGGTCAAAAAGCCACTTCTGAATTCCATATAGAAAGCCAGAAGGTGATGATTTAATAAAAATAAAAATGCAATCGTTTTTTTCTTGGTTTTCATATTTTAGTATGTGAAAGTCTTTAACCTACTGAGTTTTAACGTCTTGTCTTTGATCTGCACAGTCTCCAGTCTATCTACTAGGTAAGTAGAGGAGCAGTGTGAGACAGAATAAAATATACAGTATCAGAAAAAAAGAGCTTTATTACTATGATCCTAAAGATAGTGTAATTTTCATATGAAAGGAAAAAGTAAGGCAAGTCTTATATTACTTAATGCTTGCTTTCTTTTTAAATGCCCAGAGAGAATTGATTTTCAGATCTTTACATTTAAGTTATTTGTCATCTGACTATGTAAATAGTAAAATTGCTCATATAAAGAAGACATAAGCTATACTAGTAGCTATACTACTTAGCGTGAACAGCAATTTATACTGCAACATCAGCCTTAAAGGGAATCCTTCCTTGTCAGGAAGACTTATATTTACACATTGTATCTAATAATATAGTTTTAACATAGAAGTGGGAATCTTCCTTGAAGGACACATGAAAAATCATCATTAAGAATATACTGAGATGGAAATGTGTTTGATACACATTTGCACTTAAATCCAAAATAAGAGTAATGGAAACTATAATATTCTCATAACAAATGTGATGCCTCCTATTCGTTCCATCTGCTGAGAATAAAAGTCAAGATATAGTCAAGAAATTGTCACCCAATTACATAAATCAAGATAATTTTAGCTTAACTAAATTCCATGGCTTAATTCAAGAATTATTTGGCCCATCAGGAGATTATGGTGACAACTGCCTTAAGTTTCCTTGAGGAGCTACTCAGGTCCTGCTTCTGTCCATGCCAGTTCTCAGAGGCTGTTTGTTCAAACATACGTGTTTCTAGACCCATTTATAAACCACTATATAATAAAATCTCCAAAGTATCCCCCAAACCTGGAACAATTACTTGCAATGCTCCATTAAAAAAAGGCAAAATGTCACACCCAACAAAACAAAATAAAATCATTAAATAGGTTATATCCTGCATTAGATTAGTATTGAATCATCAAAGTATTATTCCAAATTATTCAGTGTCTATATGTGTTCAAAAAGCAAGCTACCTGGATTTACATACATGTATATATACAAATTATTACCCAATGCTCTGGTATGAGCTAAAGTAGAGTCCATTTTCTAATTTTTCAGCTAAGCATCATCTACGTAACTTCATTTTTGGAAAGTTAATTGCATGTTATTGAGACATTGTTTCTATAGAAGTGATAATTAGAGACTTCAAATCTGGCAGAAAGGCCATTGCTTAAACTTAGTGGAAATCAAGGCCATCCTTTAGCTGGTGAAATACTGTAAGGGTACAAAAATAGTCTCATCTGCAGAGAAGAGTGGATGTGAAGGTGACCCAAAACTGTCCAACAGAGTATTCCATTCTATATATGTCATATTCAGTATGAAACAGAGGGATCATGAGTATAAAGCACTCCTCTTTGATGGCTCATGTCCAATACAGATCATGTCTGTCTTTTCGTCCCTGATCCTAGATCCAGTTCCTAAGGTCAACTCCTTCTGTCTGCTGGAGTACTGCCTGAGACTTCTCTCCGTGTCTGCTTTGCAACATCATTAGTGTTGTGCAATTGTCAAGAGGGGTGTGGGGCTATTTTGTATATTTGTATACATGTGAATATTTTCTTATCAAGAGTATTTTCCTTATTATTATTATTATTGATTCATTAAAGAAGTTTTATTTTTAGTTTGTGATCCACAAGTCTTTTTCTCCCTTTCACCCCCTTTTATTTTTTTAATTTGGGAGGTGGGGGGCAGACTGGGTCTACCACAACAGCTTGCATTTAGCCACCAATGAAGCTGGGCTGGGGTTAAATCATGATTGCCAATGTCAATTTTTTTTTTAAATAACATCTTTAGGAATGTCATATTAGATTTAGAAAAGTCTAATATTAAGTGTGATAATAAGTAGGTAACAATACACTGAATAAAAAAAAAGTCTTTGTCAAACTTTACACCCCTGAGTAGTGACTATTCACTACACTGTGCAAAGCAAGGAAAAAAGGACTTTTTTTAATTTTAGTTTCATCATTTCACATAAAGAGATTCAGTAAAATAATTGATCTCAAAACTAAATTTCTGCAAATATGAAAGACAAAGGAAACAGTCTCTAGTGCTGTTTCAGTTTCTAATTGGAAACAAAAACATCAGTAAAAAGAAAAATGTACAATATCAAAGAATCACAGAAACACTAGTTTGGAAAAGATCCACTGGATCATCATGTCCA